>CAUYLG010070427.1:0-19049 GCA_963573385.1 Cacajao melanocephalus
ACCCATGGGTCTTGACTTTTTATCCAGTTTGCCATTCTGTCTTTTGATTGGGGCATTTAGCACAATTACATTTAAGGTTACTATTGTTATGTGTGAATTTGATCCTGCCACTTTGATGCTAGCTGGTTGTTTTGCCCATTAGTTGATGTAGTTTCTTCATAGTGTCGATGGTTTGGTAGGTCAATACAGTTTGGTATGCTTTTGCAGTGGCTGGTACTGGTTGTTCCTTTCCATGTTTAGTGCTTCCTTCAGGAATTCTCGTAGGGCAGGCCTGGTGGTGATGAAATCTCTTAGCAGTTGCTTGTCTGTAAAGGATTTTATTTCTCTTTTACTTTTGAAGCTTAGTTTGGCTGGATATGAAATTCTGGGTTGAAAGTTCTTTTCTTTAAGGGTGTTGAATATTGGCACTCACTCTCTCCTGGCTTGTAGGGTTTCTGCCGAGAGATCTGCTGTGAGTCTGATGGGCTTCCCTTTGTGGGTAGCCCGACCTTTCTCACTGGCTGCCCTTAACATTTTTTCCTTCATTTCAACCCTGGTGAATCTGACAATTATATGCCTTGGGATTGCTCTTCTCAAGGAATACCTTTGTGGTGTTCCCTGTATTTCTTGGATTTGAATGTTGGCCTGCCTTGCTAGGTTAGGAAAGCTCCCCTGGATACTATCCTGAAGAGTGTTTTCCACCTTGGTTTCATTCTCCCTGTCATTTTCAGGTACTCTAATCATGCATATATTTGATCTTTTCACATACTCCCATATTTCTTGGAAGCTTTCTTCATTTCTTTTCACTCTTTTTTCTCTAATCTTGCCTTCTCGCTTTATTTCATTAAGCTGATCTTCAATCTCTGATATCCTTTTTTCCACTTGATCGATTCGGCTATTGAAACTTGTGTCTGCTTCATGAAGTTCTCGTGCTGTGTTTTTCAGCTCCATTGAGTCGTTTATGTTCTTCTTCATGCCGGTTATTCTGGTTAGCATTTTGTCTAATCTTTTTTCAAGGTTCTTCGTTTCCTTGCACTGGGTAAGAACATGCTCCTTTAGCTCAGAGAAGTTTATTATTACCCGCTTTCTGAAGCCTGCTTCTGTCCATTCATCACACTCATTCTCCATCCAGTTTTGTTCTTTTGCTGGTGAGGAGTTGTGATCTCTTAGAGGAGAAGAGGCATTCTGGCTTGGTGATTTCAGCCTTTTTGCGCCCGTTTCTTCCCATCTTCGTGGATCTATCTATCTTTGGTCTTTGAAGTTGGTGACTTTTGGATGGGTTTTCCGAGTAGATGTCCTTTCTGTTGATATTGAAGTTATTTCCTTCTGTTTGTTAGTTTTACTTCTAACATTCAGGCTCTGCTGCAGTCTGCTGGAGTTTGCTGGAGGTCCACTCCAGACCCTGCTTGCCTGTGAATCACCTGTGGGGGCTGCAGAACAGCAAAGATTGCTGCCTATTCCTTCCTCTGGTAGCTTCGTCCCATAAGGGTACCTGCCAGATGTTAGCTGGTGCTCTTTTGTATGATATGTCTCCCAGTTAGGATACACGGGGGGTCAGGGAGCCACTTGAGGAGGCAGCCTGTCCCTTGGCTCAAGCACTTTTCTGGGAGATCAGCTGCTCCTTCAGGGCTGCTGGGCAGGGATGTTTAAGTCTGCTAAAGTGGAACCCACAACCACCCCTTTTCCCAGGTGCTCTGTCCTAGGAAAGAGGGGGGCTTTATAAGTTCCTGATGGGCTGCCATCTTTTTTTTTTCTACAATGCCCTGCCAAGCAAGAAGAGAATCTACTTGACAGTCTGCCTGCAGAGGCCTTGCTGAACTGCTGTCCTGCTGTGCCCAGCTGCTGTGTAAACTTCTCAGTGGCTTTGTTTACACAGGCAATGTTGAAACTGCCTACCGGAGCCTCAGCAATGGTGGGCATCCCTCCCTGCACCAAGCTCTAATGTCCCAGGTTGAGCTCAGACTGCTGTTCTGGCTGAGAGAATTTCAAGCCAGCGGATCTTAACCTGCTGGTCTTCCTGGGGGTGGGACTCACCGAGCCAGCTTGCTTGGCTCCCTGGCTTCAGCCCCCTTTTTCTGGGTAATGAGCAGTTCTGTCTCACTAGCATTCCAGGTGCCACTCAACTAAAACGGCTGCCCAGTTTTGTGCTGGAAACCCAGGACGCTGGTGTTGTAGGTGAAGGAGGAAATGTCCTGGTCTGCAGGTGGTGTGGACTGTGGGAAAAGCACAGTATCTGAGCCAGAGTGCCAGAGTGTCCACAAAAGTCTCTAATTGCTTCCCTTGGCTGGGAGAGAAAGTTCTCCAGCCCCTTACGCCTCCTGGGTGGGGCGATGCCCCATTCTGCTTCAACTTGCCCACCTTGGGCTGTTCCCACTGTCTAACTAATCCCAGTGAGATAAACCTGGTACCTCAGTTGTAAATGCGGAGATTACTTGTCTTCTGGCAGGCTCTCGCTGGGAACTGCAGACCAGAGACATTCCTATTTGGCCATCTTGGTGGAAGTCAGGTGAAGTTAATTTTAACAATATATTATATTTAACCCAATATATCCAAATGATTATAATTTCAACATGCAATCAATATGTAAAAATTTGTTGTTATGCATTTTACATTCTTCTTTTTTATGCCAAGTCTTCAAAATTCAGTGTGTTTTATTTCACACTTAAAGTGCACCTCAATTTGACCTAGCCAAGTGTTATGTGCTTAATGACTACATGTGGCTGGTGACTATACTATATTAGTGCCGCTCTATAGTTTTCAATATAGAGAAAATTACATATATTTGATAAATGAACTCCAAGGTAGGTAATGTTTTTTATGCAACTGGAATTTATCAGATATCTTTCTTTCGTTACTTGTTTGTTGATTATATAGAGAAATATAATAGATTGTTGTATACTGGCCTTGTTTGTAATAATTTGCTAAATTTACATATTAATCCAATTGTTTGTAGATTACTTCTTATAAATTAAGAACTGCAACATGACAGCTCATCTTTTTCTCTTTATTTAAGTATACTTCCAATTTATGTGACATTTGACTAAAGATGTCCTTTTTCAGTGGGACAAGTAGTTTTGAACTCGGGGATTCTGTACAAAATGGCTCATCATTGTTTTTCAAAAAGCATGACATCTCTGGATTAGGTTGTGCCTTTAAAAATATTTAACATGTGAACTCTTTATTTCCCCATTGGATGGTTATGCGTTGTGTACTTCTTTATATGAAATAACTTTTCCTATAATTTTACCCTTACTTCATAATTTAAAATCAATTATCAATGCACATTTTGAAGAAGACATGGTAGACATACTGGTATTGACTATTAGAAATCAAGATAGTCATTTATTATGGTGCATACTTTTGAGCAGCTTTTCCAATCCTAGTATTGCGTGGGCTAAGCAAGCCCAAGTCTTCTCTGTACCTTATGATAAATATTATTGCCTCATTTACTCAGTATCATTGAGCAGAAAGGCACTGTACTTGAGGAAGATTTTCAGATCTTTAAGGCTTAACCATCTTAAACAAAACTATTTTTAAATATAATTTTATAAAATATTTTAAATGCATTACGTATTTCTAGAGCTGCTTTGACAAACCATATTAAACTTCATTTGACCTTTTATTGAGGAAGGGTGTCACTCTTAAGAATTACAATAATTATTCTGTGTCATAAATCAGGTTTACTCTCAGGGGAAATTGAAATGTACAAACCTGTATCTTCTTTTGGTGAATGAATGCAGGATGCTATTATTTTTAAATTCTAATTTTAGATTGTTTCTTAAAATATTTTTTGTTTGTTTTGGACCATTAAAACCATATCTTCCTACTTCTAACAGATGCCTTTCCTGGTACCCTCAGTAATGCTCTGTGAGTCATGAAACAACATGAAGGTGGGAAGCCAGTGGTCGAGATAATCTAAAGATCTAGGATCTAATTTTTAGCTTTCACTTTGACCTGAAAATGAGGTAGTTAAGGTAAAAATGATATGCAAATGAAGCATAAATAGAGTCTGGGATCAGGGTTAATAAATGCTGAAAGAAAAGACCATAAGCTTTTACTCCAGAATATTGTGGCAGCTGTTTTGAATATACAGCTTTGCCCTTGGTCATGCTCCAGACAGTTCAGGCTGCTGGACACCTGTCATTTAAATAGTAAGTTTCCACTCTATTTTCAAAACTATTGGCCACATTGTAGATTAAAGCTGTGGCTAAAATGCAACATACTAATTTGTCCATGTGGGATTAAACTGGTAGATCTTGATTTCCTTAGCACATTTACAAGCAGAATACGTGGTTACGATTTCAGTTCCACCAATTGCTTTAAATAAGTCATTTCACTTTTCTGCTATACTGACTGTATTTGTAACTTTAGCAGCGTAACATTTTAGAAGTTTAGAGATATCAGCCCCAGTATTTTTCTTTTTTGTTCCATCTCACTTTCAAGCAAATATATCACTATGTACTTATTCTTAAAGAAGGAATATGAGAGAAGAAAGTCAATAAATAAGAGTCTTCTCACAGTATTAGGGTTTCAAAACATTACATGTTTCTATGGAAATAGAAAATAATTTTGATAAACATAAAATATTTAGCAAAAAAAAAAATCACAGTCTTCTCTATTTTTTTCATTCCAATGAGAAAATAATGTTTGGATTGTAGGGTAAGGCATGAAGAAAGGACACTGGGAGCCCCAGTTACAAGGGCATTTAGGAAGTCCCAGTGAAAGTGGTCCAAGCTTGAGGGAGGCAGTAAAATATCAAATAGGTCTGTGGGATGCGAGAACAGAGGGGTAGAGCACTAGGGAGGAATCTGGATCCCAGAGATGAATGACTGCATGGCGTGCCTAAGACAGCTTTATGGCATATAGGCTCAGAAAAGGGTTCTTTCTCCCAGCATGTGCCTGGGTATCAGAACAACTCCTGCTCCTGGCCAAGTGGCACAGAGACACCAGAGAGAGCCACCAGAAGTGAAGGCCAGGGACAAGGATGTCTCTGGAGACCTGGTGATAGAAACCAGAGAGCTGATCATCTGAGGAGATGCCATTGTGCCAAACTGCATGCTTCAGCTCATTTAATTCTCGTACAAACTCATAAAGTAAGTGTTGTTACTATTATTCCTATTTTATAGAGAGAAAATGCAGCTTAGAAAAATTAAATAATTTATTAAAAGTTAAGCAGTTCTGGAGACAGTATTTAAATCCAAATCTGCCTGAGCAGAGACCATATTCTGAAGCAAGGGGCTGTGCCTTAGACATTTGACTTTCGATCCTAAACCTACTGTATAAGAACGAGTTATTGCACATCTTAGGTGCCTTGGTACAGATGACGAAATCTCTAACAATCTGCACAATCTAAGAAACACATGTTAAGTATCTTTCTTGAAGGAGAATAAAATTCATCCATTTAATCCCTTTAGAGTGCTATTATGTAAAACTATTTGATAGCCTTGGTTTTATGCTTTCCTAATTAATACTGTCTCTGCTAATAAATTTCTACTCCATAAAATCATAAGTCGAAACTTTTAGCCTATACAACGGTAAACATGTACGAAAACCTTTCAAATACATATCAACACTGTAAACCTTCCCCAACCCCAAGTGGAAGGACACGTGAATTATTTAGGCTTAGAGATGACCGTGACATATAAACTCAACATAACAGTGTTTTTAACAAGACAGAAATTTTGTTCTCATTCACATAAAAGCCCAGGCATGGCATGGCAGCTCTGTTTCACAAAGTTGTAAGCTACCCAGGCTGCTTTCCGTTCACCACTCAGCCATTCCTGGAGTGTGGCTCCAAAACATCATGTCCAGGCAACAGATGGGTGGAGAAAAAAGACAAAACTATGTACTTACTTCCTAAAGAAGGCTCTTGGAAACTTCTGTTTGATGGTTTAAGTTTCTTCCCATGGCCAGAATTCGACCACATAAACGTATCTGGCAGCAAGGGAAGTCAGGAAATGTACTCTATTCTGGACAGCCATTTGTTTATCTAGAAATTCTATTGTTGTGGGAAAGTCAGGAAAACAAATCCTGGAAGCCAGCTCGCAGGCTTTGGCACAGAACACCTTGTGTATAGACTCATTTGACCACAAAATCCTATGATTCTGCTTCCCTGAGAAATTAGGGATCCATGGTCTGAATCTTGAAATTGATCTCATAAGAACTGATCATTACATAGCTCATCTCAGTGTCCATCTTATCATGGATATTACTTATCAATCATGTATTAGGAAATGAGATAGAAAGACTAGACTGTGTTGTTGAAGAATGAACATTCTGTGTGCATGTTTTAAACATAATGTCCATATTTATGTATATCTTTTGTTCATATAAGTATACAACATATAAATACTGTATCTATATATTACATATTTATATTGATATCTATGTAGATATCTACATATAACTTTTTAAGATTGTTAAATATATAACACATGAAAAAGTAGCTAAAACGCAAATGTATAGTTTAATGAATTAACTGATATGGCCTCAAGGCTTATGTCTTGTCTTCACTCCTAAATCCACATGTTGAAACCTAATCTCCAATGAGAGGATACTTAGATGTGGTGCCTTTGGGAGGTGATTAGGTCATGAAGCCAGAGCCTTCATGAATGGGATTAATGCCCTTATAAAAGAGGCTCCAGAGAGGTCCCTCATGTCTCTGCATGGAAGATTACTTTCATAAGACAGTTGCTATGCACCAGAAGTGAGCCATCACCAGACGTCAAATTTGACAGCTCCTTGATCTTGGACTTCCCAGCCTTCAGAACTGTGAGAAATAAATGTATGTTCTTTATAAGCCACTTAGTTTATGGCATTTTGTTATATCAGTCCAAAAGGACTAAGATATTATCATAAAGTTGTTGGGTACAATGGGTTCTAAATTTCTCTTCAAAGAATCAGTATGTCAGTATGTTCAGTTTTCTCTCCTCTATTTTAAAGTTTAACTTCTTTGTAGTTTCAGTAAAAAATCTTTTCCACCAGTTCTAATCAGTACTTCACATCTGCTCCTCTGGTCACCTGCTCTGTCCTGACTCATCTCAGTAACCTGCTTTGACCTGAGTCACCCCTGGTCTCCTGCTTTGACCTGAGTCACCCCTGGTCACCTGCTCTGACCTGAGCCATGTTTAGTTACGTGTTCCATAACATTTTTCCTGCCAAACCACTCACCCCATCACTCTGGCTTGTATCCCTGCTTTCTTTAAAATAGCCAATCAGAATTAGCTTAGACTGTGTGGCTGAACCCTAGCCAATAGGGAAATGGCACAGTGGTAGGCACTACCTGCATCAGGGATAAGAACCCCTTCCCCTCCCCTACTCAGGTATGTGCTCACCATTGCTCCATCCATGAGACACGCCCTTCTATAGAAGTAAATTGCCTTGCTGAGAAAATTTATATTTGAGAGCTATTTCTTTTGTGACACTGAAAATTTGCATATAACAAAGTGAAACCCATGTATTCATGGTACACCACCAGCATCAAGAAAGAGAACAGTGCCAGCCTCTAGGAGCTCCCATGTGCCCCCTCATTCATCAAAACCCCCCTCTTCCTTAAAGACATCCTTAAAGATAATGTCAAGACTGACTTATGATCATTGTAAAAATATATTTTTAGATAGAAAACTTGAATTCTAATACCATTAGTGTCTCTGACTAGTTGTGTGATTCTGAGCTAACCATTGAATCTCCCATGTATGTATATAGCTAGAAATTTACATTATATATATATAATGTAAATGTGTGTGTGTATGCATATGTGTGTGTGCATGTGTGTGTGTGTGCCTATGTGTATGTAATGAAAATCTCCAAGTAAATGGTGTGTAAGATTTCCAGGTTTTAAAGCCTACTTTCTGTATGTGAGTAAATAATTACATTTTTTGATTTATTTGTTTTAATCCTTAAGTGTTCTTACTGGTATGTTTTAATATTCTGAATAATAATAAAACATAACTAGTTAAATTAACTAAAATTGCTGCATCAGACCTAAGGTTGGGATCATTTAGAAATAAAGTCATAAACCTCATTTAATAATGTCACTCTTGAGTGATAAATTTTTTTATGCTTTATGCTCCAGAAAGAAATTGCCTGACTTCTAAGTTTGTTTTTGGATCTGCTACCTTAATTAAATCCCTGGTGTCAAAGCTCCATTAAAGTGGCCAGGCATGAAAGATACCTGGTTTGTTGCACTAGATAATTAAATTGTGTCAAGAGAAGAACTGGCTCAATGAAGTAATGCCAATACTTTTTATCACTTACCCTGAAGAAACTAACTTTAATGATTGTTTTTACAGACTAACTTAGAATTTTCGACGAATGCCTTCCTTCAAACAACGCTTTACAATTTTTAAAAACAAGTCAGAATGCTATAAATAATAATAAACATAAATTTATATTTTATATAACAGCAGTGAAAGAAAAGAGATGGGGAGAAAGGTTTCAGGAAGAGGAAAGAAGGGAAATCAGTAGAAATGAAGGCAAAGAAGAGGGAATGAAGACTGAGAAAAAAACCATAAGGGAAGAGAAGGGGAAGATGGAAAGAGGGTTTAATATACTTAGAAATAAACTCATTAACGTTAACAACATAACACATCTCAGGGCTCATCTCCAGACAATGGATTGTGGAAGAAATGTCCCCCTTTTTATTATTGTCCTACGAATTGTTAATTAGTAACCATCCTCTGAGGAGTTTTTTCAAGTTTCTTTCTTTTCTACGGAGTCACTGCATTGTCAACTTTAACTTTTGAAAACCCAATTATATATGCACATTAAAAAAAGAGAGAGGGCCAGTCACTGTGGCTCACACCTGTAATCCCGGCATTTTGCGAGCCCGCGGCGGGCAGATCACCTGAGGTCAGGAGTTTGAGACCAGCCTGAATAATATGCTGAAACCCCATCTCTACTGCAAATACAAAAATTGGTCAGGTGTGGTGGCATGCATTGTAATCCCAGCTATTCAGAAGGCTGAGACAGAAAAATCACTTGAACCCAGGAGGGGGAGATTGCAGTGAGCTGAGATCGTGCCGTTGCACTCCAGCCTGGGCAACAAGTGAAAAACTTAATCTCACAAAAAGAAAGAGAGAGAGAGAAGAAGAAACTACTCTTTTGGTAGTAGGCGTGATTCCACCCACATTTCATCCAAAAAGTATATTTTGGAGAGAGTATGAGGAGAGAAATGTGGCTCTGCAATTCCTTCCCATGTGAGCATGAATGTGAACATAATGTTTAAAGATAGAAAATTGTATGTGTTATAGCTTTTGTTGCAAATGGAACTCTGCTAAAGAAAGAGCAATCTGGAGCTCTGCTGAAGAAAGAGCAATCTGTTCTATTCCTGGAAGAAGAAACTGACTGTTGGGCTTAGCAAGAAAGACCTCTTATTGATCTCCATCATGGTACCTTCCTATAGAATTTTCAGGGACAATGTGCCTTACAGTCTTAGTTTAGATCTTAATTTCTTCTTAATATATGACACCACTTAACTGTTAAAATAGAAACTTTATAGTCTCTTGAATTTTGAAACTGTTTGAGAAAAGAAACAACCTAGAATTATAGAACAATAATATTCTAAGTGAATCTTAGGCTAGGCACAGTGGCTCACCCCTGCAATCCCAGCATTTTGGGAGGCCTAGGCAGGAGGATCGCTTGAGCTCAGGAGTTCTAGACCAACCTGGGCAACATAGGGAAACCTTGCCTCTATGAAAAATACAAAAATTAGCCAGGTGTGGTGGTGCGCACCTGTGGTCCTGGCTATTCGGAAAGCTGAGGTGGGAGGATTGCTTAAACTCAGGGAAGCAGCAGAGGTTGCAGTGAGCTGAGATTGCACCACTGCACTGCAGCCTGGGCAACAAAGTGAGATCCTGTCTCAAAAAAAAAAAAAGGATCTTAGGGATCAGTTAAAACTCTCTCTGCCTCATTGAGCAATTCATTCTACAACAGGTCCTTCAGATGATTTGCCAGCTTCCTCATTACCTCCTAGGCAAATAGTATGATTGCTGGAATGTCTAACCATTGGTTACTGTGCCCTCTTCTATATGGGGCTCCCTCAGCTACCATGAGTTTATGTTTTCTTCCTTAAATTTTTCTTTTCTGATTGGGCACAGTGGCTCACACCTGTAATCCCAGCAATCTGGAAGGCCAATGTGGGAGGATTGCTTGAACCCAGGAGTTCAGGACCAGCCTACGCAATATAGCAAGAGCCTGTTTCTACAAAAAAAAAAAATTTTAAATAATTAGCTGGGCATGGTGGTGCATATCTGTGGTCACAGCTACGCAAGTGGCTGAGGTGGGAGAATGGCTTGAGACAGAAATACAAGGTTAGAGTGAGCTGTGATCACACCACTGCACTCTAGCCTAGGCAACAGAGACCTGACTCAAAAAATAATTCTTTTATAATTTAAACAAAATTAGTTCATTTTACCACTAGTTAGAGGTTATTACCTTCAGATTGCTGCATTTGCTTTTCAGATTCTTTGGGTTTACCAAAGATTGTGTTAAAGTGTGGTAGGTAACTTTAGAGACAAGAATCATCTGCATATGATGTGAGCACTGGAGAATCACATGGTCCCATTTCCTCTGTTCCAGCACTTTCTTTTCACGTAGTGTAAAACGTCATTAACATTTTTCCTACTCTCAGGCCCTGGCAACCTCTGATATGATTATTGCCCGAATAGCTTCACCTTTTCCAGAATATCATCCTAATGGAGTCATACAGTATTCAGTGTTTTGAATCTGGATTCTTTCACTTATCACAACAAATTTGAAATTCTTTGATGTTATTGCATGTTTCAGTATTTCATTCTTTTTTATTGTGGAGTAGTATATTCCATTGCATAGAGGTATCACAGCTTATGTATCACTCATCAGTTGGTGGACATTTGGGTTTTTTCCAGTCTGAGGAATTACAAATAAAGCCACTATAAGCTTTTGCATACAGTCTTTTGTGTGAAAAAAAAACTTTTTATTTCTCTTAATACCTAAGAATGCAAGGACTGGATCATATAGTGAATGTATCTTAAAGATATAAGAAATTTTCAGCCAGGTGCAGTGGCTTACACTTGTAATCTCAACACTTTGGGAGGCCGAGGAGGTTGGATCATGAGGTCAAGAGATTGAGACCATCCTGACTACCATGGTGAAACCTGTCTCTACTAAAAATACAAAAATTAGCTGGTCATGGTGGTGCATGACTGTAGTCCCAGCTACTCCGGAGACTGAGGCAGGAGAATCACTTGAACCCGGAAGGTGGAGGTTGCAGTGAGCCAAGATCGCCACTGCACTCTAGCCTGGAGACAAGGCAAGACTCCATCTCAAAATATTACAGCAATACACAAGGGTTTGATTTCTTCATGTTCTCACCAAAATTTATTTTGAACTTTCTAAAATAGCCATCCTAGTGGGTATGTGGTAGTATCTTATTGTAGTTTTGATTTGCACTTTCCTCATGAGCAACAGTGTTGGACATTTTTCATCTACTGTTGGCCACTGGCATATCTTCTTTGGAAAAATGCCTGTTCACATCTTTTGCCCATTTCTAATTGGTTTGTTTGTCTTTTAGGTGTTGAGTTGTAGGAGGTTTCTAAACATATATTTGGAATACCAGACTCTTGTCTGATACAAGATTTACAAAATCTATCATTAAAGCCCATAAAACCAACTTTCTCCCATTCTGTTGGTTACATTTTCATGTTCATGATAATGTCCTTTGATGCCCAGCATTAGAGACACACCCAACAACTACTAGTCCTACAGACTAAATGGATGAGTAAATATCAAATTACTTTTCTTCAGTGTCTATAATTTTATAAGGTCATTGCCGTTGACTGGATGGTTTCTCCCAGTCCAGCCACTCACACTTGCTTCTGTTAGACTTACAAAGTAGCTCCATATGGATGCACTCATTTAGGAGAGGAAGAGGAAAAGTTGAAGACAGATATGCAAGCATTGAAAAGATATTTCACTAACTTCACTGTTGGCTTTATAACATTTTCTACTGCAGATCACCTGAGAAATCTGTGTTCTCCACTTCCTCAGAAAATAAAAATATTTCCTCTTTTTCTCTGTCCTCTTGTCTAAGTGCCCAATTGTCTCCTTGACTCCACTTTCTTCCTATTCATGCCTGAAGACCTGGTTTTATATACATGTGAAAGACATCTGTCTTGGGGTATCTCCATGCCCAGTATCACTAGCATTACCATCAATGGAATATGGTCTTTTGGGGATTGCATAAGTAATGGAAATTTGCACAGCCAAAGCTTCCATTACTATATGAAACTAATGACTCTACAATGGTGCAATCATAAATTGGTGGTTTCCAAAGTCCTGGCATATTAAGGGAGGATGCAAATACAGGTGTGTTGGCCAGGCATAGTAGCTCAGGCCTGTAATCCCAGCACTTTGGAAGGCTGAGGCAGGCAGATTGCTTGAGGTCGAGAGTTTGAGACCAGACTGGCCAACATGGTGAAGCCGCATCTCTACTAAAAATGCAAAAATTAGCCAGGCATGGGGGTGCATGCCTGTAATCCCAACTACTCAGGAGGCTGAGGCAGCAGAATTGCTTGAACCCAGGAGGCGGAGGTTGCAGTGAGCTGAGATCGTGCCACTGCACTCCAGCCTGGTCAACAGAACAAGGCTTCGTCTAAAAAACAAGAACAACTACAACAAATCCCAAACACAGGTGTGTTGACCCACATTTTGGAGAGAAAATCAAGCATTTTTCTATCTGAAATTTGAAGTAATATTATATCTAGTGTTGCCTATAATAGTATTAATCATCCCCAACCCTTACTCAGCATTTCAGAAAGTACTAAGCAGTTTTGCATTCATTGTCTCAGTTTTATCCTCAAACAATCCTGGGACGAAGGTGGAGCTTCTGCTGTTCTCATTCAACAGAGGGTTAAACTGACATTCAGAAGGTTAAGTGAATTTCGTAAAGTTTTACGAACAATGAGAGAATGGGAACCCACACCCTTGGTCTTTTTCTCTTTCACCATGTTAAGTCCCCTCAACTCACTCATAGGCCCCTGTCTCTCCCACCTGAGGATGCCCAACTTCAAACAATGCTCACGTCCTGCTTGGATATTGCAAGAGCCTCTTAACGGTGTTCCAGCCTTTTTTGTCCATCACATCCTGTATAACTATTCAGTGATTATCATAAAATACAGATTTGATCATGCCTCTCTCCCCCTACATAATCATTAATGCTCCTTCCATCCTCAAACACACTGTTACCTGCAGAATATAGAATAGTGTGATCTGGTGTCTGCTTTTCCAGGCTCTTCTCTTACAATTCAGTAGCACAAAATCTATCCTCAAAGCCCCTAAAGTTGATTTTTTTAAAACCCCTGAATTAGAACTGCGTGCTGCTTAATGATTCTGGGTCTCTTCTTATACTCTTCTCTCCTCGCGGATCTTCTCTTCTCATCTGACCCATTAATGCCTATTTATCCTTCAAGCTTCAGGTCAAATATTACTGTAAGTGAAGCTTAGCAAGAGTCAATCGCTGCCTTCTGTGAGTTCTCCCGACTTCTTCATTGCCCTATAATAACTGTATGTCTGATTGGAATTACATATTATGAACTCCACGCAGTCAGAGGTCAAGAATTTTCATCATCATAGCCTCATTAATCTATCACAGCTCTGACATACAAGAAGTATTCAATAAATATATCTGAAATGTTTAAATGAAGGATTCAAAGAGAACTTTATAAATAGTATGCTACTTTCATTTCCTCCCATTTGCTTATCTGTATTGACCAGTGCTCCCTCTTTCTAAAAGCAATCTACTATGTGTGGTCATTAACACTCTGCGGTGTTTTTCAGTGGCAGATAAGGAGTCGAAGGCAGTCTAAGCAGGGACTCTATGAGACAGACACAATCTCACCTGATTCCTTTCCCTGGGTCAGGGGACAGGAGTTGCATTGCATGTATTTCAGGGTCTTTGAGATGAAAAACCCATAAGACAGCTGGAGTCCATAGCCTTCTCAGAGAAACTCTGGACTAGCATTGACCCAAAACAACACAAATCCCAGGGGCTTAGGCTGAAACAGTCTGTGATGGGAATGTAATACTCCAAATAGTTTTCAGTTAGTTCTGGTTTCCATTTATCTTTCTTTCTTGGCAGGTAGGGCAAGGGTGAGAGGAAAATGGGACAGGTGGGGAATGGAATTTGATTGAATTACCTGCCAGGGCTTCAGAAACCCACACGAAAGAAACTCACAACTCAACTTGGCATCTCTTTAAGAACCATTCCTTGAAGGCTGCTGACGGAGATGCTAGTGCTTAGGAAAGCATTAGGCTGCTCTCAGATAATTCGTGTGACAGGATCACTGTAAGAACATATTGTTCTTGGCAAAGGTGAAACGAACCTGCTGAGTTGGAGACTTTCCCCAGCCTACCCTCTGCCTGTTGGCATTATTTACATCCTCACTTCCCACGTCACAGGACAACCATGCCAAGGTTGTCTGTCCTCAGAAGGTTTGGTTCACAATTGCCATGCAATATTTATTCCTCTCCTTTCTTTACCATTGAACTTCTTATCTCCACCACTGAGAATTTGTTACCCTCACTTCTACTTCACCTGATATTTATGAGCACACTTTCTACATCATTTAGTAGCTAAAGCCCTTCTCTACTGCAGGAAATATACAGATATCACTTACAAAAGAACGTTTCATAGTTATTTCAATATGGTTACAGCTTTAAAATAGGTCAGTCTGTTTCCTCTGTCTTGTAAAACATTGTAGCATTTATTATTTCTAATACTCATCTGACATTTATTTCTTGAACAGTCCATTCACTGCCCGTTAATTTGTATTAAGCAACTGATTGAGACCAGGCTTGGCACTGCTCAAACATAATTGTGTCATCCAATGTACTGCACAGATCTATGCATCTCGGACATCTTGCTGACGTGAACTTTCTGAGTCAAGAACTGGGCTAACTCAGCTTCCTATCACTACGTATATCTCAGTGCTGAGAATGTAGAAGACCCACAATTTACTAAAAAATGTAATCCTAATTTCCCCCAAACTTTCACATTGCAGATAAAGATGGGATCATAGCATGAGTGATTAATCCAACTAACAGTGCCAATTCTTGGGTCCATCTTTAGAATCAAGACCTCCAGTGCTCTGCGCGGTAATGTCCTCCACGTTTTTCTGAGAGTTTCCAGGGAGCATCACCTAAGATCTAAAAAAGTGCTATTTCTACAGCTCTGATGGGCTCCGTGGTCTCCACCAGAATACTGCCAATGGTCTGTCTTCTGTTACCTGGTGTTTCCTCACTCTCCTTGGGTGGTTCCACCAGGCACTACAGACCCTCCTTGCCCCACACACACCCACCAAGTGCCAATGCTACCCCCAGTCCTTCAGGTCCCCGGGGCCGTGTATAGTCTTTATGGGCTCTGAGAGACCATGGGCCAGCGGATCCCACTGCATTTAGTGAAGCAGCCCTTTTTCACTTAAACAAACGATATGCCGGGAGCTCCTCCAAATTTGAGATAACATCTACTACATTGTTCTTGGAAATATCATTTTACTGTAAAGATCATGGTTTGCTATTTTGTCCATCCATTTTCTGAAACAGGCCCAGACATACCTGAAACCCCGAATGAGTGCCACTTGAGGCTCAAATTCATATTGTAGTTTTCATTTCTTATTGTAAAAGTCATACGTATACACTGTAGAAGAATATGAAAGAAAATAAAAATCACTTGTGATCTCACAACGCAGGCTAAACATTTTGACATATATTATTTAATCCTTTTTGCCATTCATTTGAAATAAACTGGAGGAAATAGTTTATTTCAAATATTGATCAAAATTTCTCTTGTATTCATTGAGAGATATACTTTGAGGCTAAGACCCCAATATGATGCTGAGTAGCAAAAGCTGGTTGCTCTGAGAAGTAATGAAGTATGGAATTAGAGCGTCTCTGGAGAAAAAAAAAAAACTGAGAAGAAGAGTGCATTTGGAAACTATGATGGCATGGCAGAGAAGGAACTGGGGCAAACTGAAAGGTCGGATGTACATTTTTGAGCCATACTCTGTGCACAGCAGACTGAAGTCTTCATTATCCTGACCTTAACATGGGACTCAAAACCAGCTGAGATATAGAATCCAATAGAATGTCACCGAAATGTAAATAAGAATTTTAAATAAGCCAGACAAAAAGAATACCAAAAAAAAAAAAAAAAAAAACACACCTCAAAATAAAATCAAGCAAGAGATAAACCAGTTGAGTAGTCCCATCAAGTTATAAAGCTACCTAGGTTGCTAAAGGATGGTGGAGGAAAGAAAGGGGGCAAGGAGGAGGATCCCTAAAGTCAGAAAGAAGAATTGTGTATCTTAGATGTATCTTGAACCCAAGAACATGCTTTTCTCCAAGCAGTAGAGGGCTGTGAGACCCCCACTGCTTAGAGAAAATGAACATTCAAAAAAAAGGTTTAAGTGCTGAATGTTTTGGGGACTACAAGATTTCACATCCTGGCTTAAATTTTCCGACCTGTATGAGCCTCCACCCATTAAGATAGTAACCCCAACTCACTGTCATGTTGTTTCTTATTTTATTTTAACTTTTATTTATTTTTATTTTTTCTTTGACAGTATCTTGCTCTGTCTCCCAGGCTGAAGTGTTGTGGCGTAATCTCGGCTCACTACAACCTCCGCCTCCTAGGTTCAAGTGATTCTCCTGCCTCAGACTCTCAAGTAGCTGGGATTACAGGTGTGCAACAACACACCCAGCTAATTTTTGTATTTTTAGTAGAGGCAAGTTTCACCATGTTGGCCAGGCTGGTCTCAAACTCCTGACCTCTGATGAACCACACGCCTCGGCTTCCCAACGTGTTGGGGTTATAGGTGTGAGCCACTGCACCCAGCCCATGCTGTTTCTTTAGCAGGTGTGTCTTCACACCCTAGAAAGTGCAGAAAAATAATAAATCAGTTTCATGATATGAGCTCAATTAAATTTAGGAATAATCTGTGAACCCATAATTTGTAAAGTACTTCTGATGATTAAGAGAGATTGGCATGCTGGCTTATATGACAGATTAGTCTTGTGATCCCAATTTAAACTTGATAACAGTAATTTATTTTAGTCACATGGATTGAAATATATAAAAGAAGTTGGCTAACTTTGTGCATAATACTAAAATATTCAAGTTAAGGTTTTCTATAGTTATGTTTATTAGGCCTACTATGTTGGAAAAGCTTTGCTTGTTAGTGACAACTAGAAAATTGAGCATGTTAAATTTATAAATGCATTTAAAAATATTTAATAGAATTTAACTATGCTGATTAATAATCAAAGACTTCTTTCAACACGCTTGTCAAAATTTACCAGACTTTTATAAATACAATAATACAATTTTTAAATTGTCTATAATGTTCAAAGAAAAAGCTCATATATAAGTCTGTCATTATCATTTATTAATTTATTCAAAAAATTTTAGTGAAAGTCTTCAGTAACCATTCTGTAAGCTGGAGACAGGGCAGTGATCAAAGTACTTGCCCTCAAATGACTTACATTCTCCTGGAATGACAGACATAAACATATAAAAAGTGAAATCTGTAGCATGACAGAAGATGAAAGTTCAATAGAGAAATATAAATCAGGGCAGGGGTGGTGGGGCTTGCTGGACAGCTACGCTGGGGTAAAGGTGGGGTCTGCTGTTTTTATACAAAGGGGTGAGAGAGGACTAACTCCATAGGCAGTGCACCTACAGTCAGCAGTCTGTGGGCTCTTGGCAACTGTATTTATACCCTCTTTTAAAATTTATTTTTTATTATATTTTAAGTTCCGAGGTACATGTGCAGATCGTGCAGGTTTGTTACATAGGTATACACGTGCCATGGTGGTTTGCTGCATCCATCCCCCTGTCATCTACATTAGGTGTTTCTCCTAATGTCATCCCTCCCTGACCCCACCCACCCACTGCTATCCCTCCCTTAACCCCCACCCCCACCCCCACCCCCCGACAGGCCTGGTGTGTGATGTTCCCCTCCCTGTGTCCATGTGGTCTCATTGCTGAACAGTCACTTATGAATGAGAACATGTGGTGTTTGGTTCTCTGTTTTTGTGTCAGTTTGCAGAGAACGATGGTTTCCAGCTTTATCTATGTCCCTGCAAAGGACATGAACTCATCCTTTTTTATGGTTGCATAGTATTCCATGGTGCATATGTGCTACATTTTCTTTATGCAGTCTATCATTGATGGGCATTTGGGTTGGTTCCAAGTCTTTGCTATTGTGGCTAGAGCCACAATAAACATACATGTGCATGTGTCTTTATAATGGAGTGATTTATAATCTTTTGGATATATACCCAGTAATGGGATTGCTGGGCCACATGGTATTTCTATTTGTAGATCCTTGAGGAATTGCCACACTCTCTTCCACAATGGTTAAACTAATTTACACTCCCACCAACAGTGTAAAAGTGTTCCTATTTCTCCACATCCACTCCAGGATCTATTGTCTCCTGATTTTTTAATAATCGCCATTCTAACTGGCAAGAGATGGTATCTCAATGTGATTTTGATTTGCATTTCTCTAATGACCAGTAATGATGAGCATTTTTTCATGTTTGTTGGCCTCACATATGCCTTCTTTTGAAAAGTGTCTGTTCATCTCCTTTGCCCACTTCTTAATGGGGTTGTTTGTTTTTTTCTTGTAAATTTGTTTAAGTTCTTTGTAGATTCTGGTTATTAGTCCTTTGTCAGAAGGGTAGATTGCAAAAATTTTTTCCCATTCTGTTGGTTGCAGTTCACTCTAATGATAGTTTCTCTTGCTGTGCAGAAGCTCTTAAGTTTAATTAGATCCCATTTGTCTATTTTGGCTTTTGATGCCCTTGATTTTGATGTTTTAGTCATAAAGTCCTTGCCTATGCCTATGTCCTGAATGGTGTTGCCTAGGTTTTCTTCTAGGGTTTTTTATGGTAAGTCTTATGTTTAAATCTTTAATCCACCTTGAGTTAATTTTTGTATAAGGTATAAGGAAGGGATCCAGTTTCAGCTTTCTCCTTATGGCTAGCCAGTTTTCCCAACACCATTTATTAAATAGGGAATCCTTTCCCCACTG
>CAUYLG010070428.1:0-102330 GCA_963573385.1 Cacajao melanocephalus
CTGCAAGGAGGCTGCCCCCATGCAGGAGCTGCCTACGGAGGCACCCCCAGGGGACGCCTTTGCGGAGCCCCTGTCCGGCGCCGCCGAGGAAGACGAAGAGCAGCCTGGGAAGGCCCCAGACGTACAGGACCCTCAGGACCCCCAGGACCCCCAGGACCCTCAGGACCCCCAGGACCCCCAGGACCCTCAGGACCCCCAGGACCCCCAGGACCCCCAGGACCCTCAGGACCCCCAGGACCCCCAGGACCCCCAGGACCCTCAGGATCCCCAGGACCCAGAGTCTGGCTCTGCCTCCGGAGCGCAGAGGCAATCCGTCATCCGGCAGCCAGCCCTGGACGGGGGTGTGGCGAGGCGGGGAACCAAGAGGCCACACCCCGAGGATGGGGATGGGCAGAGCCTTGAGGGTGTCTCCAGCGCCAGCCACAGCGCGAGGCTCACGGCAGGGCAGGGCCCAGGGGTTGATGAGCCGGGTGTGTCCCGCGGGAAGCCCTATGCCTGCGGCGAGTGTGGGGAGGCCTTTGCGTGGCTCTCGCACCTCATGGAGCACCACAGCAGCCACAGCGGCCGGAAGCGCTATGCCTGTCAGGGCTGCTGGAAGACCTTCCACTTCAGCCTGGCGTTGGCCGAGCACCAGAAGACCCACGAGAAGGAGAAAGGCTATGCGCTGGGTGGCGCCCTGGGCTCCTACCCGCCCACCCGCGAAGCCCAGGTTGGGGCAAGGGTGGGCGGGCCCCCAGAGAGCAGGGAGGGCGAGGCTCTCCCTGCACCCTCAGAGGCGCAGAGGTGAGCCGCTGTGCTGTCCCGGAGGGACCACCCTGCCGACCGTGAATCCCAAGAGTCATCAGGCCCTTCCACGCCCCTGGGTGGCGGCTTCCTGTGGTGTCGACGTCATCTGCCTGTGCCCTGAATCAGCTCCTGAGGCTAAGCGCTCCCAACGAGAAGGGTCCACGGGAAGCCCTCACCTCTTTGTAAACACACCCTGGGCCAGTGCTCACATCCGAGAGGAGCCGCCGGATGTGGAAGAAGACTCCGCTTTCTTGCAGCCATTTAGTGCCGCCCCATGCTAGGTTATTTGACATTGTGCAGTGTAGAGTTGCCTTAAAGTGCGTGATCTGCCAGTGCTTTCTTGAAGTCACCCTTGCCCTGATTCCTCCTGTTTGCGCTCCCCAGGGTTGCTCAAGTGGAAATTTTGTCATCTGTTTAGCCTTTTCCCTGCGTGATGTCAAGTTCACTTCTAATCTGCAAATGCAGAAGCTGTTTCCTAGTTTACCACACATGTCTTTACCTGTATGGAGTAGCTCTCAGAGATAACAGAAATGCTTGCAGCCTAAGGCAAGGTTTTCAGACCGTGGGTCCCAGCCCATTAGTAAATTGTGAAATCAATTATCAGGTGGCCACCAGCATTACACAGCAATGAAGCAGAATAAAATAGGCTAGAATGCATCATGTAGTAAAGGCAAATACTGTTTTGTGAATCTTTTCAGCCACACATTTGAATAAGAGAACTGGTTGCAATGTAAGACGTATTTCTTGCTGGGAAGTTGTAATCAAAATAGGTTGAAAACACCAATAAAGATCTGTCTGTCTGAGCAAAGGAGACTAAACTCCTTGGGCTACATGAGGTGGTCTTTTGATTGATTGCATTTATTCTCAGACTACAGCATTATTCCCACTGCCTGCACATAAACTTAATTACTCCCTATAGATACAGAAGCTGGTGTCTCTTTTCTGCCACTGTGTTCAAGCAGGCGGTCTGTTGTAATGACCCCCAAATCACAAAGGCTTAACATAAATATTTATTCATGGGCCAGGTGTGGTGGCTCACACTTGTAATCCCAGCACTTTGGGAAGCTGAGGTGGGTGGATCATGAGGTCAGGAGTTCAAGACCAGCCTGGCTATTAATGGTGAAACCCGGTCTCTACTAAAAATACAAAAAATTAGCCAGGCACGGTTGCGCACATCTGTAGTCCCAGCTACTCAGGAGGCTGAGGCAGGAGAATCACTTGAACCCCGCAGGCGGAGGTTGCAGCAAGCTGAGATCTCACCCCTGCACTCTAGCCTGGGCAACAGTGCGAGACTCCATCTCAAAAAAATATATATATATATACACATACATATATGTATATGTGTATGTACACACACACACACACACACACACACACACACACACACGGTCCGTTGTCCTGTGTTAGTGTTGCTGTTGCTTATATATTGGTTTGCACTCTGCTCCATGCAGTGATTCAGGGATCCATGCTCCATCCCTGTTGTAGCTCCATTCTTCACTGTACCCTTGGAGCATGTGGGGAAGGGCCACACCTCTTCACCTGGGAGATGACACACTATTCACATATCCTTGGAGAGAAATGATCTCATGGCCCCAGTCACGTGGGCCTGGGAACTATCACCTGGAGTGCCTGTCTCTGCAACAGTTACTAAGCTTAGTTCCCCTCTTAGCCTATCCACCCGTAAGCCCCAATCTGAGTGTGGCTCTGGTAAGAAAAAGGCTAAATTCTACCCTCTCAACTCATTCTCAGCTGAACCTGTGAGCTCACCTTCTTGCACTGCCACAGGGAGCATCCCCTATCATGTGTCCCAGTCAGCTCTCAGGCTGTGGGTGATGGTCATTTGTTATTTAGAGCCCTACCCTCCATCTTCAGTTTCCCACTTGCTGTCTCATTTAGTGTGCAGCCAGATGTCTATGCCTTTTTTTTAAATTTGGAAATAACTTACATATTTTTAAAAAAGGCACAAGAATTAAAATAGTTCACAGATCATCCACACACCCTCACCCAGACCCACCTATTAACATTCAACCCTGCTTACCCCATGGCCTGCATGTGTGCACCTTCCTCCACCCCATCCAGGGTGTACAGTGTCCACATTCCTCCTGTCGGTGATGTTCTCTTTGCTCACCTGGTCAGAGTGCAGTTTTTCCACTGTATAGTTAACTGGGTCAGATGCAGAGCCTCATACTTGTAATCTCAGCACTTGGGAGGCTGAAGCTGGGCATGGTGGAGCATGCCTGTAGTCCTAGCTACTTGGGAGGCTGAGGTGGGAGGATGGCTTGAGCTTGGGAGGTCGAGGTTGCAGTGAGCCGAGATCGGGCCACTGCATTCCTCTGCCTGGGAGACAGACCTTGTCTGAAAATGATATAGTTAAGTTTTTCTCCTTTTAACTAATAAGAATTGGTGGGAAGAGCCAGGCACAGTGGCTCACGCCTGCAATCTCAGCACTTTGGGAGGCCAAGGTGGGCAGATTACCTGAGGTCAGAAGTTTGAGACCAGCCTGGCCAACATGGTGAAACCCCATCTCTACTAAAAATAGAAAAATTAGCTGGTCATGGTGGCGGGTGCCTGTAATACTCAGGAGGCTGAGGTAGGAAAATCGCTTGAGCCCAGGAGGCAGAGGTTGCAGTGAACCAAGATTGTGCCATTGCACTCCAGCGTGGGTGACAGAGTGAGACTGTGTCTCAAAAAAAAAAAAAAAAAAAAAAAACTGGTGAGAAGATACTTTAAGATCATACAAATATCAATGATCTTCAGTTGTTGCAAAAAGATAAAATATATAATGCAAATGTCCTGCTCCTCGTCACAACTTCTCCCTAAATTTGGTTTACATTTATGATTCTCGCCTGAATCCATTATTACCGGGGTGGTGATTTTCCAGCACCAGCCCTCCCTCCATGCTGACCAGCAGGCCCTCAGTATCCTACTGCCAACCAGCACTCTTCCTTCTTCCCAAGAATTTTTTTTGTCTTAAGAATGTGACTCAAGGATTTCTGTTTATTCAGTGGTTTATAACTTGCTGCTGATCTTACTTTGGTGCTCAAGATGCCCTAGATGAGGCCAGTGAGACTCCCTTCAGTTGACTCCTGCATCCTTGTGACATGCCTCCATTTTTTTTTTTTTTTAGCACTTACTTTTTGGTGTAGTAGGATGTTCCTAACCCATCTTTCTACCCTTCCTCAGCCCTGAAATTGGCCGTGTCTTTGAAGAACTAGTTCCTCTTAGTGGGTAATGGCATTAGAGACCAAGATCTAGGTGCCAGGTGAGGTGTCTTCTGCTGAGCTATGAAATATATGTGCATATATGACTGCACATAGGTCACACACAAAGGTGTGTCTGTGCACATACACATACATACCCAGTAAGACCTCCAACTCAATTCATGAGTTCCTCCAGCCCATATTTGTATGTCTTTTCTTTAACACTGAGAACCCAGGCATCCCAAAATTCAGCATTTTACTAACTTGATGAATATTAAGATAACTCCAATGTAGTTTCAGAATTTCTTTTCCCAAACCACTACCAAAAATGAACTGATTGAGATTTTGGGATTTGTTTGCTGTTTTCCTACCACTACCACCCTGCCCAGGATGTAAGGAGCACAAATGAATGCTTCATTGTGGATAGAGACAAAAATAACAGCTAGATATTCCCACTTGTTTACCTCAGGGGCAGCGGGGCTGTTTCAGGCATTTGAGGCAGTGGGTCTCGGGTCCCATACAAAAGTGCAGCAACGTGGACTGGCAAGAAAGACAGGTGGGGTGAGGCACGAGAGAGAGGCTCAGGTCCACCCAGTGGAGTTGGCAGGGATGAGATGTGTACAAAAGGACACAGACTCTCTGGAGGGCAAGGAAAAGCCCCAGGCAGGCTGGCAGTGAAGAAGGGTAGAGTTCAGGGTGGGTTTATACAGGGTGTGGGAAGGTAGCTGTGTACTAAGTAAATAGGAAAAGCAAATGAGAGATAGAAACCTGGAAAGGTGGGAATACATTTCAGTGGGAAAATGCTTAATGACCCTCTGTTATGAGCTGAATTGTGTCCCCTGCTAAATGTCATATGTTGAAACCTTAACCCACAATCTGATGATATTTGGAGACAAAGCCTTTAGGGAGGTAAATAAGGCTAAATGAGGTCGTTGGAGTGCGACCTTCATCCAATAGGAGTGGTCCTTATAAGAAAAGCAAGAGGCTGGGCGAGGTGGCTCACACCTGTAACCTAGCACTTTAGGAGGCTGAGGCAGGAGGATCCCTGGAGCCCAAGAGCTAGCCTGGGAAACAGCTAGACCTCATCTCTACAAAACAATTTAAAAATTAGCTGGGTGTGGTGGTGTGTGCCTGTAGTCCCAGCTACTTGGGGGGCTGAGGTGGGAGGATGGCATGAGCCCTGGAGGTCAAAGCTGCAGTGAGCTATGATACACCACGCACTCCAACCTGGGTGACAGAGCAAGACCCTGTCTTAGAAAAAGAGAGCAAGGATCGGCTGCAGTGGCTCACAGCTGTAATCCCAGCACTTTGGGAGACTGAGGCAGATGGATCACCTGAGGTCAGGAGTTGGAGACCAGGCTGGCGAATATGGCAAAACCCTGTCTCTACTAAAAATTGCAAAAAAATTAGCCAGGCCTGGTGGCAGGCACCTGTAATCCCAGCTGCTCAGGAGGCAGAGGCAAGAGAATAACTTGAACCTGGGAGGTGAAGGTTATGGTAAGCCGAGATCACGCCACTGGACTCCAGCCTGGGTGACAGAGCAAGACTCCGTCTCAAAAAAGAAGAAAGAGAGAGAGAGAAAGCTAGACACCAGAGATTGCTTCCTCTCTCTGCACACATAGAGAAAAGACCATGTGCAGGTGCAGATAACAGCAGGATAGCAACCATCTACAAGCTTGGAAGAGAGGCTTCACATGGAACCCACTCTGACTTCCAGCCTCCAGAACAGGGAGAAAATATTAATAAATCCTGTTGATCAGTCTCCCAGCCTGTGGTATTTTATGATGACAGCCCAAGCAGACAAATACATGTCTGCCATCACTATTTGAGTTGAGAGTTTTATGAATCACTGTCAACTAGTGCAATCCTTTTGAAAAGCTAACAGTCCAGCTGTATTCAGAAACAATATGGGGCCAGGCACAGTGATTCACACCTGTAATCCCAACACTTTGGAAGGCCAAGGTGAGAGGATTGCTTGAGCCTAGGAGTTCAAGACCTGCCTGGGCAACAAAGTGAGACCCCATTCTTGATAAAAAGGAAAAAAAAAAGGACTAAAAAATATATATACACAAGGATGCCAGTTTGCATGAAGTTAAATACTGTGACTTAAATATGAATGATAGAGCCATTCAAATAAATAATAAAAAGGCATAAATGATAATTAAGACTAGCAAAATAGAAGAATAATTTCTAAGTGTAGTTCAAGAAGTAGAATGCAACTGTTAATTCTGTTGTAACTGTATAAACGGTGGGTATTAGTTGTCAAATCCTAGCAGAGAAAGTACAGAAATGCAAATAGTAGTTGGGTTAGGGTCATGAAATTATTAGGACATTTATTTCAGTTTTTGGAATTCGTTTGAAAGTTATATTCATCTACAGGGCTTTTTTTTTTTTTTTTTTTTTTTTTTGATAGGGAGTCTCGCTCTGTCCCCTAGGTTGGAGTGCAGTGGCACAATCTCAGCTCACTGGAACTTCCGCCTCCCAGATTTAAGCGATTCTCTTGCCTCAGTGTCCTGAATAGCGTCTGCCACCATACCCAGCTAATTTTTGTATTTTTATTACAGACAGGGTCTCACCATGCTGGACAGACTGGTCTCAAACCCCTGACCTCAAGTGATTTGCCCGCCTCAGCCTCCCAAAGTGCTGGGATTACAGGCATGAGCCACCATGCCCAGCCATGGGCCTTTATAATAAAGTTCATTTTCAGCATTTTGAAAAGTTTTCCCAATTATAGAAAAGTTAAAAACACAGACATGGCCGGGCGCAGTGGCTCACGCCTGTAATCCCAGCACTTTGGTAGGCCGAGGTAGGAGGACCACCTGAGGTCAGGAGTTCGATACCAGCTTGGCCAACATGGTAAAACCTTGTCTCGACTACAAATACAAAAAATTTAGCTGGGCTTAGTGGTGCGTGCCTGTAGTCCCAGCTATTCAAGAGGCTGAGGCAGGAGAATTGCTTGAACCCAGTAGGCAGAGGTTGCAGTGAGCTGAGATCATGCCACTGCACTCCAGACTGGGCAACAAGACTATTCCTTTTGACATCTCAGTGTATTTATGTCTCCCAGTCATGTTTTGGAGTATGAAATGTGAGTATAATGTGTCTGGTATATATATAGCACATTCTCATTATAAGCGTGTCTCTTGGGTATCATGAACAAATGAGGTGTCTGATGGGTCTCGGAAAGACCTTGAGGACTTTTTTGAGGCAGATGCAGAACAGGATAGGCTGATATGCTTTTGATGCAAAGAAAGGCAGATACTTCATTATGCCTACCCTGAGTCCAATGAAAAGTCAGTGATTTATTAATAGCTGTTCCTTCAACCTGAGAGGCTCCTGGGATGGGGCCACACTTGGAAACCATGGGCTTCCGCAGAGGCACAATTCTCACTTGAGGCTTCCAGGTCTGTTTCAGAATCACCCAGTGCCTTGGTGTACAGATTACTAAACCTCCTCAGACCAACCAAAGCAAGGTCCCAGGTGTGTTTTGTTTTGTTTTGTTTTTTGTTTTTTGGACAGAGTCTTGCTCTGTCGCCAGGCTGGAGTGCAGTGGTGCAATCCTGGCTCACTGCAACTTCCGTTTTCCGGTTTCAAGCAATTCTTCTGCCTCAGCCTCCCAAGTAGCTGGGACTACAGGCATGCACCACCACGCCTGGCCAATTTTTTGTATTTTTAGTAGGGACGGAGTTTCACCATGTTGGCCAGGATGGCCTCGATCTCTTGACTTTGTGATCCACCTGCCTTGGCCTCCCAAAGTGCTGGGATTACAGGCATGAGCCACCATGCCCAGCAGGTCCCAGGTTTAACACCCTACACCTTCAGATGGTTTTCATTCACATCAAAATGGGAGATCCACCACCCTTGGCAGTGCTGGGTTCTGTCTTCCCAGGGTCCATGCAGAAGTCTCCAAGACGAGGGTTGCTGGAACCAGGGGTCAATCCAGATTTGTTGGCCCTAAGGCTGACACAACTGAGGGGTCCCTCTTCAGAAGAATAATTCAAAATTACAAAGATAAAATGAGGTGCTTGGTCTCGAAGGGATCCCTGAAAGTGAAGGATCTAGAGTTTCAGCTTCATTACCTTTATGGCAAATCCACAAAGCCAGAGCCTCAAAACATAGTAGAGCCCAGCCTTCCCTCAACCCAAGAGAACCTGAATTTGTAGAAAGGTTCCCAGATGTCTCAAGAAATGAACGGCTTTCCAAGTTCAGCCTCTGGCTGACCAGGTAGCTCTTGAGAGACGGGCTCCTGAGGGACCAGCCACATGCGATGGTGGCAGCTGCCAGGGAAATCTGCTTAGTGAGAAGGTGGCTTCCAGGACATGGTAAATCTTATCTCCCCAGCTCCTCACCAAGGCCCCTGGGACTAAGGAGGTCTTTCCAGATGTTGCTGTGTTTTTCATAGAGGTTTGCCCTGATGCCATGGTTTTAATGTGACGTCCCTCACCCCATTCACCAAACATAATAATGCCCAAGATGTTATCATCACTGGCTAGTATTCATCTTATCATGTTTTTGTTTTTTGTTTTTTGAGACGGAGTCTCGCTCTTGTTGCACAGGCCAGAGTGCAGTGGCATGGTCTTGGCTCACTGCAACCTCCGCCTCCCGTGTTCAAGCGATTCTCCTGCCTCATCCTCCCAAGTAGCTGGGATTACAGGCGTCTGCCACCACACACGACTAATTTTTGTATTTTTTGGTAGAGACGGGGTTTCACCATGTTGTCCAGGCTGGTCTCCAACTCCTGACCTCAGGTGATCCACCTAAATCGACCTCCCAAATTGCTGGGATTACAGGCATGAGCCACCACGTCTGGCCCGTCTTAACATGTTTTCTCCACTGTGACTCACCTTGCTTTTCTTCTGATGACCTGCTTTGCCTGTCTTGCCCACTAGCTTGTAACCCACATAGGGCCATGGGCATTTTCTTTGTGGCTCACATTTGTTTGTTCTGGGTTCAAAGAGAAGAATAAACTAATCAATTCCTTTGACAGTAAGCCCCAAGGCCTTCCCTTAAAGCCCTCTCTCTCCTAAAACAAATACAGCTTGGGAGTGAGTGTGTGACAGAAATGTGTGGAACATGGTGGAGTGGTGCCTCATGGCTATAATCCAAGTGCTTTGGGAGGCCAAGGTGGGAGGACTGCTTATGCCTGGGAGTTGAAGACCAGCCTGGGCAACATAGTGGGCCCCTGTCTTTACCAAAAATAAAAAATTAGCTGGGCATGGTGGTTTGTGCCTGTAGTCTCAGCTACTAAAGAGGCTAAAGCAGGATTGCTTAAGCCCAGGAGTTCAAGGCTGCAGTGAACTATGATCACACCACTGCACTCCAACCTGGGTGACAGAGTAAGACCCTAAGGATAAAAAGAAAGAAAAGAAAAAAAAGAAAGAAAGAGAAACACATGGAGCGGCCTTCAAAGGCAGGAAAGCCTCCCAGCAGAAATCTGATTCACTGAGTTCAGATCTAGGCTAGAGCCAGTGACAGGTGGTTTCATGTGTCACTCAGCTTCTCCTAAAGACAGCTAAAGCTTTAACCTCCTCCTCTCTATATGAATGTGTACGGTATCTAAATATATACATCTGTGTGCTGCTATATAAAGTATGTGTGTGCTATAACAAAGGGACAGTCTTCAAAAAGTCTCTTTTGTTGGGCATTTAATGGATGTGACAGTTTTACAAGTGATGCAAATGAACAGATGTTTTACATTCACTTTATACTTTGCCACACGCTTTGGGATTCCAAGAGCTCATTGAATCATCACTGCACATTGAAGGGCAGGTAATTTACCAGTTGTGTTTCTCTTTTTTTTTTTTTTTTTTTTTTTTGAGACAGTCTCACTTTGTTGCCCAGGCTGGAGTGTGGTGCCCCAATCCTGCTTCACTGCAAACTCTGCCTCCCAGGTTCAAGCAATTCTCCTGCCTCAGCCTCCCAAGTAGCTGGGAGTAAAGGCACACACCACCACTCCCAGCTAATTTTTTTTTGTATTTCTAGTAGAGACAGGGTTTCACCATGTTGGCCAGGCTGCTCTCAAACCGCTGACATCAAATGATCCACCCACCTTGGCCTCCCAAAGTGCTGGGATTACAGGTGTGAGCCACCACACCCAGCTTACCAGTTGTATTTCTTTAATTGGGTTGAATTTTCTGTTACTTGCAGTGGGGCTAAGTCAAAAAGGAATTTATTGGCTCAGGTAACTGAAAAGTCCAGAGAGGCCGGGTGCAGTGGCTCATGCCTAGAATCCCAGCATTTGGGAGGCTGAGGCAAGAGGATTGTTTAAGCCCAGGAGTTTGGGACCCGCCTGGGCAACATAGCAAGACTTCATCTCTACAAAAAATTTAAAAATTAACCCGGTGTGGTGGCACATGCCTGTATTCCCAGCTACTCAGGAGGCTGAGATGAGACAGATCGTTTCAGCCTAGAAGGTTGAAGCTACAGCCTTGGTGACAGAGTTAAACCCTGTCTTGGGAAAAAAAAAAAAAAAAAAAAGGCCCAAGGAATTAAAGTTTCTCTTTTTTTATTTTGTTTGATACGAACTTTCGCTCTTATTGCCTAGGCTGCAGTGCAATGGTGTGATTTTGGCTCACCACAACCTCTGCCTCCTGGGTTCAAGCGATTCTCCTGCCTCAGCCACCCAAGTAGCTGAGATTACAGGTATGCGCCACCACGCCCAGCTAATTTTGTATTTTTAGTGCAAACAGGGTTTCTCCATGTTGGTCAGGCTGGTCTTGAACTCCCGACCTCAGGTGATCCACCCGCCTTGGCCTCCCAAAGTGTTGAGATTACAGCTGTGAGCCACCACACCTGGCCCAGGGTTTCCCTTCTTTGATCTTTCTGTTTCTACATAACACTTACTGTGTAATGTGCCCCTAACATCCTCATTTCTCTTTATTTTCCATTTCCCCATGAGAATATAAGCTCTTGAGGCCAGAAGTTTCATCAGTCTGGTTGTCAGAGTCTAGAACTGGACCTGACCTATATAGTTGGTGCTTGGAAAATACTTGCTGCCTGAATGAATCTCCCTCTCACAAACAGTATAAACAGAAGCTCAGGAGGGACAGTGACCACCGCATGTCGGCCCTACCCAGTGCTTCCACGAAACTTCCAAAGGCCCTGGCTGTGTTAGTCTGTTTACATTGTTATAAAGGAATACTTGAGGATGGTTAATTTATAAAGAAAAGTGGTTTATTTGGCTCACAGTTCTGCAGGCTGTATAGGAAGCCTAGTGCTGGCATCTGCACTACAGGGAGGCCTCAGGAAGCTTCCAGTCATGGCAGAAGGCAAAGGGGGAACTGGTATATCACATAGTGAGAGAGAAAACGAGAGAGGGAGGAGGAGGTACCAGGCTCGTTTAAATAACCAGCTCTTGGGTGAGCTCATAAAGTGAGAACTCACTCGTTACCATGAGGACAGCACCAAGCCACTCATGTGGGATCCACCCCATAACCCACATACCTCACACTAGGCCCCACCTCCAATGCTGGGGATCACATTTCAACATGAGATTTGGAGGGGACAAATATCCAAACCATTGCACCACGTTTCCTAAGTTTTTTTTCAGAAACAATGGAAAGCCAAAGGATGGTTAATTCTCTACTAAGATTCTTCCACCCAAGATGCATTTTTGGTGGTGCCTCATGCCTGTAATCCAGCATTTGGGAGGCTGAGGCAAGAGGATCACTTGAGCCCAGGAATTTGAGACCAGCCTGGGCAACATTCTGGTGACTTGGGAGGCTTAAGCCCGGGAGGCACAGAGGTTGCAGTGAGCCAAAATCATGCCACTGCACTCCAGCCTGGGCAACAGAGCTAGACTCTGTCTCAAAAAAAAAAAAAAAAGATTCACGGATGACTTTTGTCTGCTCCACAATGTTTGGGGACCTCAGCTGGGAACTTGAAGGCTGAGGTACCTTGAAAGCTGGGAGGTTGGAGTGATCCAAAGACTGTTCTCTCACATGCCTGATGACCCTGGGAAGATTCAGACTAGGAGTGAACTGACACCCTAAGCAGAGTCTGGGTGGCTTCATCCTCACCGCATGGTAGCCTTGGGTCAGTGGGTTTCTCAAGTGGTGTCTCAGGGCTCCAAGCACAAGTGTTCCAGCAAAAAAAGATGGAAGCTATATGGCCTTTTATGAACTAGCCTCAGAACTCTCCCTCATTCTTATTTAACCTGCATTCACATTTTCCCACTTGATCTTCTACTTGTGTGCCAACAGCTGAAGCATTCTAAGCAAGGTCCTCTAGACTAAGGAGGGTGTAATTCCCACAGTGCCTTTCCACTGGCTTGGCACCACCAGAGAGGGGAATCTCATCTCTTTCCCTGGCTTAGGATAGAAGTGATACCGTGGGCACCTCTCCATAGTTCCCAATCCCTGCTATATTCCCTTTGTGCCGCTGAAGAAGGTCTGATGAGGAAGGGGCTGTGTGGGGAGGAAGGAACTCACATTACTGTTTCTTTGTGATGACGCCAATCTAGCATTTTCAAAGGATTTCAAAACAGCATGTGCTAGATTCCAGTTTTACTGACCTGAATTGGAATAGAGTGGCCATAATCTCTTCCCTGAATGTAATGTTCTGTGATAAGAATATCCTAGAGACCCTGAAATATGAGTAGGCACCTGTCATTCCAGTAACCTAAAGCAGCAGATCTTCCTAGCACATTTGGTTTCCTGGAGCACAAGAAGCTACACAAGGATAGGAACACAGAGATGGGCAGGAAGACACATGTAATGGAGGGAGGACAAAACAGCTGACCAAAGACCAAGGCTGTTGAGCGGCACCAGTACAGTCACCAGCTGGCTACGCGTGTGAGGTGAGCACTGGGAATGTGGCAATGGTGAACTCTTAGATGCGATGCAAGCATAAGATGCACACTAGATTCTGAAATGTCATGTAACAGAAAGAATGCAAATATCTCAATAATTTTTTATACTGACACGTTAAACTGCGAACATTTGGGATATATGGGGTAAACATTAGTTTCACCTGTTTCTTCTTGCTTTTTCTTTCTTTTTGAGAGAGTCTCGCTCTGTACAATCTTGGCTCACTGCAACCTCTGCTTCCCGGGCTCAAGCAGTTCTCATGCCTCAGCCTCCCAAGTGGCTGGGATTAACAGGTGCACACCACCACACCTGGCTAATTTTTGTAATTTTAGCAGAGACATGGTTCCGCCATGTTGGCCAGACTGGCCTCAACTGATCTGCCCACCTCAGCCTCCCAAAATGCTGGGATTACAGGCGTGAGCCTCTGTGCCTGGCCTGGCCCTCTTCTTGCTTTTTCTTTTTTTTTGAGACAGAGTTTTTTTTTTTTTTGAGACAGAGTTTTGCTCTTGTAACCCAGGCTGGAGTGCAATGGCGCAATCTCGGCTCACCACAACCTCCGCCTCCTGGGTTCACGCAATTCTCCTGCCTCAGCCTCCCAAGTAGCTGGGACTACAGGCGTGCGCCACCATGCCCAGCTAATTTTTGTATTTTTAGTAGAGACGAGGTTTCACCATGTTGACCAGGATGGTCTCGATCTCTTGACCTCATGATCCACCCGCCTCGGCCTCCCAAAGTGCTGGGATTATAGGTGTGAGCCACTGCGCCTGGCCTCTTCTTGCTTTTTCAATGGGGCTACCAGAATATTAATTTATGTGACGTGCATTGTTTCAATGGGACAGTGTTGCCATGTACTGTGTACCCTGGCTTTCTCCAGTGGCTTTTTTTTAGAGATGGTGTCTCACTGTGTTACCCAGGATGGAGCACAGTGGCTATTCACAGGCACAATCCCACTACTGATGAGCATGGGAGTGTCATGTTTTGTTTTGTTTTGAGATGGAGTTTCACTCTTGTCACCCAGGCTGGAGTACACTGGCACACTCTAAGCTCACTGCAACCTCTGCCTCTCAGGTTCAAGCAATTCTCCTGCCTCAGCCTCCCAAGTAGCTGAGATTAAAGGCATGCACCACCGTGCCCAGCTAATGTTGTATTTTTAGTAGAGATGGGGTTTCACCATGTTGGCCAGGCTGGTCCCAAACTCCTGACCTCAGGTGATCTGCCTGCCTCAGCCTCCCAAAGTACTGGGATTACAGGTGTGAGCCCAACCAGCATGGGAGTTTTGACCTGCTCTGATTCACCCTTCTCAGGCAAGCTGGTGGTCATCTGCTCCAAGGAGGTCATCATATTGATGCTGAACTTAGTGTGGACACTGATCAGCATAGCACACTACAGCCCAGAATTCCTGGGTTCAAGTGATCCTCCCACTTCAACCTCCCAAGCAGCTGGAACTAGAGGCAGGTGCAGCCACGCCTGACTCTCCAGTGACTTTTAAATGACAAAGGCATCAATCCAAGAGACACTCTACAATCATATTGAGACGCAGTACTGGAAGACTATCTGCAACATGGTTTCCCCAAGAGAGAAATTTTAAGTAACTGGAAATGTATATCCCAGCATCGGGATTAGAAAAATCAAACTGATGGATGTAACCACAACTGATAACCAAAAACTGCCAATGCAATTTCTAATGAGGGCAGCAAGTCACCATTTAAAGGTTATAGTTGTCAGAAAGACTATTTGTGGACCCAGAGTTCAACAAAATGTTAAATTGTATGAAAAGAAAACCTTACTAAACAGCAGGATGCAGAGTCAATGAAAACACAGTTCAAAAGGATTAACCTGAACATTTCCCAAAGATGAATCTTGCAAAACATAAGTTTCTAACATGAATTTGCTATTGCTTGTAAGATGATGGTTTAACAAAAGAAAATTCGTCCTTTTTGTAAAACAACAAGCAAATATCTGTGTTTCTAATGCAAGTTCTGCAGAGAAATGTAGAGGGAGAACAGAGCAGCAAAAGCCATCTCAGAATCAGTGAGAATCTATGGAAGCAGCTTTACATTTTGAGTCTTCCCATACAAAGCTTTTCAATCTCATTGCATATAAAGATTTATTGCAAAAATAATGCAGGGATAACTAAAAACCTGTTTATAGTACACTGATACTTTGTCATATGGAATTCAAATCTGTGACTGGCTTCCACATACCCTGATCAAAAAATACACAGGCAAATCAAACAGCTTTTTACTGAGACAGTCAGTATCCATAGTGATTCCATAAAGATGCCACTCTCATTTCTAGAACACTCTGCCATACTGTCATTTGGGAATATCAGAGTCAACCTGCACCATTCATAAGCACTTTCCTCTGAACAATGTAATGTGCAATAATGGCAAATTCTGACTTCATTTGGTTCTTGTATATGAAAGGCATTTGTTGGGTTTCTCACCAGTTTGAACATCTCTGGTTTGGAATATGGTGAATCCTTAGACAAAAGCTAACCCTGGATCCACTATATTTGTTCCATTTCTTTTTTGTAGGTTCTATAATGTAGCACTAATGGCTATTCAAGGCTGAAGGTCCTGAGTGTTGATTATCTACACGTTTCCCTACAGTTTGGATGCAGGGATGGATGACCTAGAGCTTGGTGGTCCCACAGTCATTTTTCATCAGTGTTAACTCTGTGAGAGTGTTTGAGGGGTGTGCTGTGTGAAAAGGCTTGTGTATGGGCCAGGCATGGTGGCTCATGCCTGTAATCCCAACACTTTGGGAGGTCAAGGCAGGCTGATCATCTGAGGTCGGGAGTTCAAGACTAGCCTGACCAACATGGAGAAACACCGTCTCTACTAAGAATACAAAATTAACTGGGCGTGGTGGTGCATGCCTGTAATCTCAGCTACCTGGGAGGCTGAGGCAGGAGAATCGCTTGAACCCTGGAGGCAGAGGTTGTGGTGAGTCGAGATCACGCCGTTGCACTCCAGCCTGGGCAAAAAGACCTAAACTCCATCTCAAAAAAAAAAAAAAAAAAAAAGGCTTGTGTATGAATATACATTTCTCATGTGTATGATGATTGGGTCAAATCTAGAAAGGGATGTGAGCTATGGCTTCAGGTCTTCCTATGTCCCCAGCACATGTGAAGTTGGGTTTACTCAGTGTGAGTTCTCTGGTGCTTGGTAAGGGAGGAGCTGTGTGTAAAGGCCTTTCCACAGTCCCTGCAGGCATACGGCTTCTCTCCTGTGTGGATCCTCCGGTGCTGAGTGAGGTGGGTGCTCTGCCTAAAGGACTTCCCACAATCATGACACTCATAGGGCTTTTCCCCAGTGTGAGTCCTTTCATGCTGGCTGAGTGAGGAGCTGTGGCTGAAGGATTTCCCACACTCATTGCAGCCATAGGGCTTTTCCTTGGTGTGAATCCTCTGGTGTTCAATGAGCAGGGAGCTCTGGCTGAAGGCTCTGCCACATTGGTTACATTCATAGGGTTTCTCTCCTGTGTGGATCCTCTGATGCTGAATGAGGGGAGCAAGCTGGCTGAAGGCTTTGCCACACTCATTGCATTCGTAGGGCTTCTCCCCAGTGTGGATTCGCTGATGTTTGGTTAGGGACGAGCTGTGGCTGAATGCCTTGCCACAGTCGTTGCATTCGTAGGGCTTCTCCCCTGTGTGGATTCGCAAGTGTTGAGTGAGGTGTGTGCTCTGCCGGAAGGCCTTCCCACACTGACTGCACTCATAGGGCTTCTCTCCTGTGTGTGTCCGCTCATGCTGGCTGAGGGAGGAGCTGTGGCTGAAGGTTTTCCCACACTCGTTGCATCCATAGGGCTTCTCTCCTGTGTGAATCCTCCGATGCTCAGTCAGGAGTGTGCTCTGGCTGAAGGCTTTCCCACATTCACTGCATTCATAGGGCTTTTCTCCCGTGTGGGTCCTCTGGTGCTGAATCAGTGGTGTGATCTGGGTGAAGGCTTTTCCACACTCATGGCACTCGTAGGGCTTCTCCCCTGTGTGGATTCGCTGGTGTTTTGTCAAGGACGAGCTGTGGCTGAAGGCCTTGCCACACTCACTACACTGATAAGGTTTCTCCCCAGTGTGGATTCGCACATGCTGGGTGAGATGGATGCTTTGCCGGAAGGCTTTCCCGCACTCGCTGCACTCGTAGGGCTTCTCACCTGTGTGAGTTCGCTCGTGTTGGCTGAAGGAGGACCTAAAACTGAAGGATTTCCCACATTCGCTGCACTCATAGGGCTTCTCACCTGTATGAGTTCTCTGGTGCTGGATAAGTGGGGCAATTTGGTTGAAGGTCTTCCCACATTGAGTGCATTTATAGGGTTTCTCCCCAGTATGGATTCTCTGGTGTTTAGTAAGTGCTGAGCTGTTTCGGAAGCCTTTTCCGCATTCAGGACATTCATAAGGTCTCTCTCCTGTGTGCGTCCGGTGGTGTTCAATAAGGGCTGAGCTGTGACTAAAGGCCTTTCCACATTCCTGACATTTGTAGGGTTTCTCTTTTACATAGGTTTTCTGTAGAACATTTAGGTCTGGCTTCTCCCTTTTTCCACGTGTTCCCCATGTGTGGGGGCCTTGTCTTTCAGGAGTCATTGGTTGATGTGGGAGATCAGAGTTCAGACTTAAGTTTTCTCCAAACCCATTCCTCTGCCACTGCTCCTGAACAGGTGTCTTCACAGGCGTGAAGGCTGCCGGCACTGCCAGGCTCTCTAGGCTCTCACAACTCCATTCCCAGTGGCCCTCAGTATCCTCACCCCTGTAGTACCACAGACCAGCCCACAGGAATCTTTCTACCAAGATGACACTTGATATTTCTTCAGAGATGCCTTGCTTTAGAACTGACGGTTTGAGTTTGGGTCTAGATTCCAGGTCTGAAAAAAGCAAAAACTGAAAATGTCCCTTAATCTCTGTTCCAGGGCAAAAGAGTTTATGGTGAGATGGGAAGAGGAAGGATAAAACGAATGATTTTGAAAAGTTCAAGGTACAAGTGGCTTTGACCATTTAAAAATATAGTTTTGCAAACCAGGAAAGGAAGAGAGAGAGGGAAAAACAGAATAAGGAAGAGGGAAATAAGGAAAGGAAGAAGAGAGGAAAGAAAAAACAGTTGGGACAAGGAGTATGGATGGAGTCTGTGAAGGAAGCACAGAGGAGGGTGCAGAGGGGATGCACAGGAGAGGGCGCTCAGATGCACAGACGCACTGGCCTTGGGAGGAGCAGTGTGGCAGCCAGGCCTCACTTACAGTGGCCTCCACAATACCAGGTGGCACCGGAGAAAAAGGTGCTGCACGGGGAAAGTGTGCTGACATCCAGTTTCTTCCTGGCAGCATACGCTGTTGTGCCACCTCACTCAAGATGTAAAGGAACCTATCTGCTCCCCACAAACACAAATAGCTGCAACGTGCATCACTAGGAGGATAGACAGATAACCCATGGTGTATTTGAGTACTCTGATCTGCCTTATTTTGTCTGTTTCACTGTGAAGCCCCTGAGGATAGGGGTTCTGTCCACCTTGCTCACCACTGTATCTATAGCCCACAGCAAGAACTCAATATACATGCTAAATGAATGAACAAATGCACTCCCTCCTCCTCCTCCTTCCTGGCAGGATTCCCTTTTTGCCCTGGTACCCAGCCCTCTCTGCACAGCCATGATCTGGGTACATGCTGCCCCTACCCTGACACCACAGTGGTCTAGAGGTGTGATGTGGGCACCTTCCCCATATTGTTATGCTTCAGGGAAAAGTTCCATTAAAAAAGAAAAAAAAGTTAAGCCAGGAATGAGTGGCAGAATAGTGGCCTCCTCAGATGCCCACATCCTAACCCTAGAACCTGTATGTTTCCAATTACATGGGAAGGAAGAATTAAGGTTGCTAATATTAGCTGACATTAAGATAGAGAAATTATACTGGATTATCCAGGTGGGCCTGTGTAATTACAAGGTTCCTTAAATGTGGAAAAGAGGCAGAAGGGTCAGAGTCAGAGTGAATATGATGTGAGACTTGACCAGCCCTTGCTGACTGTAAAGATGTACAAGGCCATAGCCAAGGAATGTGGATGCCTCTAGAAGCTGAAAAGTGCAAAGAAATGAATTATTAGCCAGGCACAGGGCCTCATGCCTATAATCTCAACACTCTGGGCAGCTGAGGCGGGAGGACTGCTTGAGCCCAGGAGTTTAAGACATGCCTGGGCAAAATGGCGAGAACTTGTTTCTACAAAAAATAAAAAATCAGCTGGGCATGGTGACACATGCCTGTAGTCTCAGCTACTCAGGAGGCTGAGGCAGGAGAATTACTTGAACCCAGAAGGTCAAGGCTGCTGTGAGCCACAGTCATACCACCGCACTCCAGCCTGGGCAAGAAAGCAAAAACGTATCTCTAAGAAAACAAAAAAGGAGAAGAAGGAATAAATGGATTCTTCCCTTTCCCAGAGCCTCCAGAAAGAATAGTGCCCTGCTGACATCTTTATTATATCCCAGCGAGACCTATTTTGGACTTCTGATCTCCAGAACTTTAAGATAATTCACTTTGCTTTATTCTACGAAGTTTGTAGTATTGTTGACCTTGAAAAATGAGGGTCTGGGGCACTGACCCAAAATCTGTGGGCCGGGCGTGGTGGCTCACGCCTGTAATCCCAGCACTTTGGGAGGCCGAGGCGGGCAGATCACGAGGTCAGGAGATTGAGACCATCCTGGCCAACATGGTGAAACCTCGTCTCTACTAAAAAATACAAAAATTAGCTGGGCGTGGTGGCACATGCCTGTAGTCCCAGAGGCTTAGGCAGGAGAATTGCTTGAACCTGGGAGGTGGAGGTTGCAGTGAGCCAAGATCGCGCCACTGCACTCCAGCCTGGCACCTGGCGACAGAGCGAAACTCTGTCTCAAAAAAAAAAAAAAGAAAAAATCTGTGTATAGCTTTTAATTCCCCAAAAACTTACCTACTAAAAGCTTACTGTTGACCATACTGATAAAATAGTCAGTTAATACTTTTTATTTTTATTTTTTTGAGATGTGGTCTCACTCTGTTACCCAGGCTAGAGCACAGTGGCGTGATCTTGGCTCAGTGCAACCTCTGCCTCCTGAGTTCAAGCAATTCTCCCGCCTCAGCCTCCCAGGTAGTTGGGACTACAGGCGCACACACCACCATGCCCAGTTAATTTTCTTTTTTTGTATTTTTTTGTAGAGACAGGGTTTTACCATTGTTGGCCAGACTGGTCTTGAACTCCTAACCTCAAATGATCTGCCTGAGACAACTCAGGGGCCTTGATCAAATGATCCTGGGCTCAAGCAATTCTCGCACCTCGGCCTCCCAAAGTGCTGGGATTACAGGAGTGAGCCACTGCTCCCAGCCCTTAGTTAACACATATTTTGTATATGTATCATATAATGTATTCTTAAAGTAAGCTAAAGAAAATCCTATTTAAAAAAATCATAAGGAAGAGAAAATATATTTACTATGCATTAAATGGAAGTAGATCACCATAAAGATCTTCATCTTCATTCTCTTCACAGTGAATAGGCTGACAAAAAATAGGAGGGGTTGGTCTTGCTGTCTCAGGGGTCGCTGAGGCAGAAGAAAATCCATGTATAAATGGACCCACACAGTTCAAACCCATGTTGTTCAAGGGTCAATTGTAACTTGTTGCAGGAAGAGCAACAGGAAGCTAATATACTGGGTAAAGGCTGCCTGTTATTGATGTGGAGGGACCCTATTGTGACCCTCACCTACACTGGCCATCCCTCCTGGACTCTGGCCACTCTTCCCACCTGATGCCAATGGGAAATTTCCTGTCAGTGGGCTAGGATATCTCTGCTACCTACCAATCACCCTAAAGTCACCTGGCAGAGCCCAGCCTGGATCCACTGACCCATAGACACATGAGTTATAAACAATTATTTGATTTAAACCACTGAAGTCAGAGTGCTTTTTCTACACAAGAGCTGACTGATGCATCACTTCAGGCATTTGCACCTGCTGTTTCCTCTGCCTAAAACACTACTGTTCTCTCAGACTGCCTCATGGCTCAGGCTTCAAGTCACATGTCACCTCCTTAGAGAGGCTATCCCTCATCTTTCTGCTAAAGTCTCCTCACCACTATCCTAGTCTCTACCTCATCACTCATTTTCATTTTCTCAGCATTCATCACAATCTGTAGTCATCCAACTCATTTTATTATTTTACCAATTTATTGCTTGTCTTCCCAACTCCCTCACCAAGAATGTAAATTCAGTGAAGATAAAGACTTGGTGTCACTCACAGCAAAATGGGTGCTTGATAAATCTTCACTAAGACTGAGCAGTAAATGTGCTGTGAAGAATTAGCAGATGCAGAGAGAGAAACCAGGAAGCAAGCACGGACAGGCTTCTCTCAGCCCTAAAGGGCTCCTGGAAGTCTCACCTTGGTACACACCTTGGGGAAGTCCAGGGTCCACTGCCCACAGCTCTGCCTCTTGCTCCAGCAGGGAGATGATGTTCGGCTTTGGTAACCAATGTCCTGCTTAGGGAGAGACCCTAGAGTGAGCATTTGTATCCCAGGACCATTCCTGACCCTCAGCACATTCCAGGTCCCAAATGGCTGGGGGCCCCTGAGTGACTTCAGGTGTCATACCAACAACACTAGATGTTCCTCAGGGACTCCATTCCCCTACTGTCTGTCCCTGACCCTACCCCTTGTTCTGGGGTGGACATGTGACACAGGCCTGGCCAATCGGAACTCAGCTTCTTCCCCTGCCCACTGGCAACAGTGATCATTGTGAAGACCTGGCAGCCAAACCAAGACAATTCAGGGGCCTTGATAGATGCCTGGACCATAGACCCTGTCTTTTCTGCCGGTCTTGGACCCAGGAAAGGCACCCTGGCAGTTGCCTTGTCACCTCCAGAGAAGTCTATCTGGAAATAAAGCCAGAAAGAGATTGCTATGGTCTGAATGTTGGTGTCCCCCTAAAATTCAGGCTATGCATAGTGGCTTATGCCTATAATCCCAGCACTTTGGGAGGCTGAGGTGGGAGGATCACTTTAGTCTAGAGTTTGAGGGCAGCCTGGGCAACATAGCAAGTCCCCATCTCTATAAAAATTTTAAAAATTAGCTGGGTGTGGTGGTATGCACCTGTAGTCCCACCTACTTGAGAGACTGAAATGGGAGGTTTACCTGAACCAGGAGGTTGAGTGTGCAGTAAGCCATGACTCTGCCACAGCACTCTAGCCTGGGCCAGAGAACAAGATGATTTCTTAAAAAAGGTTCCAATGTTGGAACCTAATACCCAATGTGATAGTGTTGAGATAGGGCCTTGGGGAAGTGATTAATTCATGAGAGCTCTATTCATGAATGGGATCGGTGCCCTTATTAAAGAAGCTTGAGGGAGCTCCCTTGGCCCTTATGACATGCCAGGACACAGGAAGAAAGTGCCATCAGTGAGAAGCAGGCCCTCGCCAAACACTGAATTTGTTGATACCTTGATCTTAGGCTTCCCAGCCTCCAGAACTGTGAGCAACAAATATCTATTGTTTATAAGTTACCAAGTCTAAGGTATTTTAGCAGCCCTAACAGACTAAGGCAGAAGTGCAGAGGGAAGTATTGAAGAGGGAGGGGCTCCTGACAGCTCTACAGAGGACCCTGGTCTACCCTGGGATTCTGTTGTCTTGAGACCCAGTATGTTTCCCTCACCTCATGTCTCTCTGCTTCTGGTGATTTCAGGTTGAGTCTGTGACTTACTAATATTGGTCCTAATTGATATTTCCAACATTAAAACAGTCAGGTTCTTTTTTTTTTTTTTTGAGACGGAGTCTCGCTCTGTCGCCAAGCTGGAGTGCGGTGGCACAATCTCGGCTCACTGCAACCTCTGCCTCCTGGGTTCAAATGATTCTCCTGCCTTAGCCTCCCGGGTTCAAATGATTCTCCTGCCTTAGCCTCCCGAGTAGCTGGGACTACAGGTGCATGCCACCACACCCACCTAATTTTTGTATTTTTAGTAGAGACGGGGTTTCACCATGTTGGCCAGGATGGTCTCAATCTCTTGACCTCGTCATCTGCCCACCTCGGCCTCCCAAAGTGCTGGGATTATAGGCGTGAGCCACTGCACCCAGCCCAACAGTCAGGTTCTTAAAGCTCAAGACACACACCCCAGGCATTTGCTTTTAAAGCACAGTCCTATACCCATATTTAACCTAGTAGAATTAGAATCCATATCAGGAGCAGACCATCAAGGACACGGGTGTGGCCTTACCCACAGCAACCAGAAGCCTGAAGGTGTCCAGCATTACATCACAATACAAGGTCCTCTAGGCAGGCTCCAGCTGCCCCCACTCCTCCTGGGTGAAGTCCACCACCACGTCCTCAAAGGTCACTTGCTCCTGAAACATGAAACGAGTGTCTTCAGCAAAGCCAACCCTAGCACTGGCTGCTGGTGGGGTACCTGGTGAATGCCAGCCAGGCTAGGCCGGATGGAGTTCTCTTTGGTCTGGGGTTTTGGGTCAGGTTTTTCTTTAGGGCCTAAATGGGGGCCCTGCTGATGGGGGGAGGATCTTAGGATCTAAGGCATCATGCCCATAGCCAATAATTTGGCTCTTGAAATAAGAAACGGTGCAGAGGGGCCAATGAAGGAATGGACAAGACCAGCATGGTGTCGCACGACTGTGGTCCCAGCTGCTCAACAAGCTGAGGTGGGAGGATCACTTGAGCCCACGAGTTTGAAGCTACAGTGAGCTGTGATTGCATCACTGCACTTTAGCCTAGGGGATAAAGGTATAAAGTTAGTAGCAGCAAGTCCAAAGACTGAATCTGGGTTTGTTTTTTAAATTTTTTAGAGACAAGGTCTCACTGTCATCCAGGCTGGAGTGCAGTGGCGCAATAAGGGCTCACTGCAGCCTCCAACTCCTTCCTGGGCTCAAGCAGTCCTCTCCCGTAGCTGGGATTACAGCTGCGAGCCACCGTACCAATCCCCTGGTATGGGTTTTCTGACATTCCTACAGGAGGCTGGCTTCTTCCGGTGATCTGGGTGGGGTTAACGTCATCATAAAAAGGCGAGTTCCGGCCCCTTGGCCTCTTCGCCCGCAGTCCAAGGAAGCGGCTCCCAATGCGCCATCTTGGAGCGCAGCGCATGCTAAGGCCTTCGTCTTGGATTTAAGACTGCAGAGTCGGGGCACCTACAATTGACATCACCCAACCTCAGGTATGCAGTGACGGCCGCACAAACACAAAGCCCACTCAGACACGGACCCGTGCCCGCTGGCGTGGGCAGTCCTCTCAGAGACAGAGGCTGTGGTTGGGGAGCTTGGCGCGGACTTCAGGAGCCTGGGCGCGCAGGTAGAGGCCAGGTGGCGAGTAGAGGCCAGGTGCGGGAGTAGAGGCTGGGCCCAACTAGAGGCCAGGTGTGCGAGTAGAGGCCGGCATGAGTAGAGGCCGGGCGCGGCACCAGTTGGGCTGGGCGCAGGGAGGAGGCCGCGTGCGACGAGGGGCCTGGTGTGAGGAGGCGGCCACGCGCGAGGTGGAGGACACGCGCGAGGAGGCCGAGAATCTCACCGGGTCTCTGGAGGCGTACAGCCCAGGGTTCGTGCCCCGGCTTCTGGCAGGAACGGCTGCCCCTGCGCTGTGGGAAAGCGGAGGTGAGCAGGTTCCCGAGCCCCAGAACTGCGCTAGAGCGTGGGGTGCTCCGCGGGGAGCCCTGCCCGACCCCACGTGCCCGTTGAAGCGCCTGCTGTGAGCGCGGCCGAGCGTTTTCCCCCTGAGGGAAGCTGAGGGCCTGGCGGGGGCCGGCAGGGGCCGACACGAGCCTGCTGCGCAGATGACTCCGGCCCTTAACGCTACAGTGACAAGGCCGGGAGGCTGCGGTCCTGGCCCTGTGCCTCAGTTTCCCTCTTCCATCAGTGAGGATGGCGGCTCAGTGCCCGGCGTGGGGCAGCGGTGGGATCAGGGGCGGGGCGCGTGTTCCCTGAGGGGCGGTCGGAGCAGCTCCAGCCCCGCCCTCCTCGCAGACAGGGGACGCCCCTCGGAGTCCTCCCCCGACACCCCCGGAACGGCCTTCCTCGGCCGCGGGCAGCAACACGGACTCCACACTTAACGCGCTCTGCTGTCAACTCGCCCCGCCAGGGCCACAGAAAGAACCCCATGCTCCCGCACCCCGCCCGGCCTCCCCCCTCCCCGCCTCGCCGGCCGCGCCGGCCTCGCTCACCCGCCGGACAAGGCCGCGGCGCCGGCAGCCGACACTACGCCTGCGCGCGCCCAGCTCCATTTCCTAGAGGGCCGCGCGCGCATTTCCGGCCGCCCTCCCCCATCTTGCTCTCGCTGACTGTGTTGGCGGCCTCGGCACTGCCGGAGCGGGAGTGACGCGGGAGTCAAACAGGGCGCGCGGGGATCCTGGGCATCAACGCGGGATCGGGTCCCGCCTGGAACGCCGAGAGTTCTCGGCGCGACCACACCGGCTTTCGTGTTGGAAGCGCTACGGTCAGCTTTATTGCTGCCAAACAAAGCAGTGATTTTTCAAAACACACACTTGAAAACATTCACCAAGGTCGCACACACACAAGCCTTTGCATTTTCCACACTGAGGCAGCCATGGAGAGTTCTCGCTGTATTTATTACATGGTTATAAGGAAAATCACGTGCAAGACACTAATGACGGCGTCAGACATTGCTAGATAATTGTCAAAATTGTGCATTTGAACAGCAGCGTAATAGTCAAAGCTGGTGTGCCCTCGCTGACACGAAATGAAGTGTCATTTTCTGAACATTCACCAAAGCCTGCCAGGCGCTAGGCCTAGGTTCAGCAGCACACAGTAGATGAAGTGGGACACTTAACTGTTCCCTATTCAAACGGGCTTCATTTCACCGGCGTACATCGCACGTCCGTGGAGCAGAGAGGCGAGAAAAGCTAGGAAAGCCAGGGCTGAGCCTTGTGCTTTTGCCCGTTTAAGGGAGGACTGATTAATTCCAATCAGCCTGGCCTTGGGTGCCGTATTTGAAGCTGAGGAAAAGTTGCAAGACAAGGGCATTTTTTTTCTTTGACTGAAACAACTCTGAAAACAGCAGAGAACACAATATGAATTATCATACTACACCTAGACACTTGAAAAGATTTGGCTAGTTGACACATAAGACTTTAAATTTCATAAGCCCTAAAAGTGGCAATTATGAAGAGATATAATGGCTCAAAAATCATAATGCACTGATGTAAACAAAGCAAAGGCAAGTTTCTTGGCTTTTCTTTAAGGGTGTCCTATACATTCCAAGAACTGTAAAGCCCCACATTTGCGACTGTCACACTGAAAGCCAGCCTGCTTTTCACTCTACTGCACTAAAGAGGCTTTCAATTTACATATAATGCCATTTTTCAGTTCTCTTACAAACCCAAATTCAACAAAACATTTTTGTGTGTATTATTTGACAAAATGTATACTCTTGTATTCCCCCCACCCCATTTCCTTTTACTGGATCAAATGGTATGAACACACAACTCATGATGAAGTATTTTTCCCAAGTGGTCTGATAGCCCTGGTGAGAAGCTGTCGGTGGTGACACACAGCCTGGTCAGCCCTGATGGTGGCCAGGCAGCCCTGCCCAGCTTCCTCAGATCTTCTGATCCTGGTTTTCCTCAGCCAGGCTTCTAAACCATACCTGCCTACAGGGGCGGGCTCTTTCTACAGGGGCAGGTGCTGCTTGGCTCCAGCCAAGTGGGATTGTGTGGACTGGTAAGCCCAGTGTCCCAGGTCTGGATTTCACAAAAGAACCCAGAGATCGGGATTTCTGTGTGAAATCTCTTGATTTTTAAAAGCTGGTAGAGATTTTGAAGGCTTTAATAATACTCTACCAAAGATGAGCTGAAGGCTACTCCTGTGCCGCCCTTGCTGTGGTCTGAACTTCCTGCCCTCTCTTGCAACCACTGGCTGGGCTCTTCTCAGCTCCTTCTCTGCTTCCTGTCCGAATCTCCAGTTGCAACATTGCTGGTTGCCTCTGTGTGGCCTGGGACAGGACCCCCTTCCCAAACCATGAGCAGGTGGGCTGCACATCAGTGCAGCTTCCAGGCAATCCTGTAGTCACAGCATGGATAGCAGAACTGTGTCACGCCTTATGTTAAGGTTTAAAAAGTTAATCTGTCCAACATAGACATTTAAAATATACTGTAACAGTTACTGCTCCCTAGATGTATTTCTTCCTTTAAAAAAATCATTTTGAGAGCTTCAAAACCTAGCAATGTCCTGCCCTCCTCTGACCCCAGAGGCCCTGGCTGCCAGGGAGAAAGGTGCCCTGTGAGACTCCGGTCTTCCAGAGCATAAGCCATGTCCTTGCTTCTGTCAGCCAAGGTGGTGAGAGTGGCCCTCCAGGGAGGCTTCCCTGGCTGGAAACTGCAGCCCACAAGCTCACTCACTGACTCACTCATCCCTTCACTCCGGAGGGCCTGCTGTATGCTGGGCATGGTCAAGTGTGGCAGTGGAGACTGTTCCAGGCACAGGAGGAGGCCAGGGTGAGAGGCAGTGTGGAGACAGGCGGAGACACAGTGAGTTAAGAACAATGCCTCCATCATCCCAGTGCTGGGAGCTATGGAGGCAGCAGGGCCAGGGACACGCTGGAGCTGCCCTGCTGGGCTTTGTCTTTTCAGTGTCCACATTTTAGAAGGACCCTATTGGCTGCAGGATGGGGATGTGCAGAGGGAACAGGGGCTGGAGGCAGAGTTTGCCTAGAGGCAACGGCAGGCATTCAAGAAATGGGGACAGCCTGGGGTTGATGGTGCAGAGGAGAAAAGAGAACTGAGAGGGGTTGGGAGCTGGGTGCCCAAATGTCCTTCCTGGAGGCCAGGTGCTGTGGCTCACGCCTGTAATCCGAACACTCTGGGAGGCCAAGGTGGGCGGATCACCTGAGGTCGGGAGCTCGAGACCAGCTTGACTAACATGGAGAAACCCCATTTCTACTAAAAATACAAAAAATTAGCCAGGCGTGGTGGTGTATGCCTGTAAGGAGAATTGCTTGAACCCGGGAGGCAGAGGTTGCGGTGAGCCAAGATTGCGCCATTGCACTCCAGCCTGGGCAACAAGAGCGAAACTCCATCTCAGGAAAAAAAAAATTCTTCTGGGGCCTTGGAAGGTGGTGGTCCCTCTAGGGGGAGTGGGAACCCCAGAGGTGAGGCAGTTTGCACAAGGGAAGATGAGTTTTTTGTTTTTGTTTTTTGTTTTTGCACAAGAGAAGATGAGTTATTTGGACAGACTCAGTTGGAGGACCTAAGGACACCAGGTGGATGTCTCTGGGGCCAGCCCAGGAAGGCTAGAGCCTGACTGATGCCCTGTGGGCAGTGGCACCCACTTTCTTGTGCAATTCTGGCACCAACGAACAGAGCGGTGACTGTCCCTCCAGGGGTTGGAGACTGAGCTAGAAACTGCATGGAATGAGCCCCTGGCTCCCAGCAGGTGGAGGCGCTCGGGAGAGTTGTCTCTACGTGTCCCGTCATCCTAGACAATCGATCTGTGCCTGAGGGAAGGCTTAGGGGGCTTCCGAGAGTAACGGGCTGACTGCGGGGCCAAGACCCCACCCTTCATCCTGAGCTCGGTAGAAGAAGCTACTCCTCTGCAAGATGAGAGAAAAGGTGCCAGGAGAGGAGCTGGAGCCCACCAGCAATTAAGGCAGGGGATAGAGCCGGGAGCCCCCAGTGGGGACTGCAGGGAAAAGCTGGGGATGCCGGAGGGAGCCGGGAAGCGAGGTCCGGAGGCCCGGTTAGGGGGAGCTCCGCGAAGGCAAGCGTGAGAAGGCAAGCGCGGCAGCGAGGATGAAGTGAAGGCAGTGGAGGGTCTGTGGGACCTGCACAGACCATGACAGGCATCAGGGACAGGCCGAGAGTGGGGGCAGCTTGGTTGAGAAGTAGCAGCAGGTGGATGTGACGTGGGTAGGTCCAAAGGCTTTCGAGTTAGAAGGCGACTTGGAAAAAGGTCTCTGCCTGTGTGGATTCACAGTCAGCCCAACATGGTGTTCCAAATGAAGTTGGGAGGAGAAAAAGAAAAAGACAAAAACTTTTAAGGCTTTTGCTCGAAAAGGGACCAGTGTCCAGCAACAATGAATTGGGGACGGATGAGAAGCCGAATCCAAGGCAGGGTCCCCGCTGATGGCAGGTTGTGATGATGCTGCCTGCCCTTGCTCTGCTCCAGCCAAGCAGCATAGGCAGCCCCACTCTTTGGAGACCATCTGGTTCTTCCTGGCAGAGCAGAAAGCCAGATTTTTATGGTTTAAACAAGTATTGGCATTTATCTAAAAAAAAAAAAAATCCTTCTGTAAGTCAAACAAAATATAGGCAGGTCAGCCTAAAGACTACAGCTGAAATCCATAGAGACAGAAAGCAGGTTCTGGTTGTCAGGGCAGGAGGGAAAGAGTGAATGAGTGCTGACACCTGTGGGATCTCTTTCTGGGCGAGCGAAAATGTCCTTGGAGCTATGGAGTGCTGGTAGTTGCACAATGTTGTGAATGTAGTTAATGCCACTGAACTCTGCATTTTTAGTGACTGAAATGGTAAATTTTATGTGTGTACTTTACCAAAAAAAAAAAAAAGAAAAAACAAAACCCTGTTTATCTGTTAGGTTCCGAGGGGGCTGAGCTGACAGGAGGGCAGCTGGGGTCAATTGCACCCTTCTCTGGAGTTGGAGCTGCCCAGGCGGGCTCCCGACCTCGTGGCCTCAGGGATATCCACACTGAAATGAAAACCCTGCGGCCTTCTGCTGCTGGGTCAGGTACTCACAGGGAGACCTGCACAAGGCTTCTGAAAGATGAGACACTAACGAAACTCGTCTTCAATCCACTTGCAAAACACAGTGTGCAGGATTGACCAGGCTAGGCTGTGGAACTGCTGCCTCTCAGCTGAGACTCTGGGATGCCCCCTCCCATGCTGGGTGGAGACTGCAGAGCAGGTGTCCAGGATCTTCTGTGAAACAGCAGTGGCCAGGGATTGGTGGGGCTGGGGGATGTCCCCACCTTCTGGTGCCCATCGGCATCCCCCAGGGACTCAAGGCCGAGTGGCTGAGGCCTGAGGCTGGCCATTCACATGTGGCCATGAACCGCGTGGAGCTTCTGGTGGTCGATGAGGTGGACCATCCAGGGGAAGGACTTCCCGCAGACGCTGCACTGGAAGGGCCTCTTGGGGCTGCGAGGGGCCCCCGGATCCTGGGCTCCATCCCTGGGTGGGGCGGATTCCCGGGGGCCCTTGCTCCGGGGGCCTTTCTTCTTGGGTGGCTCAAGCAGGTGGATCTTGCCGTGCTCAGCGAGGACGGAGCTGTGCAGGAAAACCTTGCCACACTCAGGGCACGGAAAGGGCCCCTCCTCGCGATGGGTCTTCTGATGCTCGATAAAGTGGGTGACCCAGGTGAAGACCATCCCACAGTCGGCACACTGGAAGGGCCTCCCCCCTCGGGGCCCACGCGGCGCTCCCGAGGTGCCTGTAGCAGCCTCTTGGGTGCCACCTTTGGTGTGCTTGAGGGATGGCTGCTGGCGGCCGCCCTGGTTGGTGTTCCTGTTTTTCTTTCGGGGACTGATTCTCTGAGCACTCAGACCCTTGGGGCCCGAGGTCACAGCCCCTTCTGCCCGCAGGTCTGAGGAGGGCCCTGGGAGAAGATCCTCAGGCTCGTCCCAGATACTCGGCTTCAGAGGCAAGCGGGCCCGGGACCCTGTGGAGGGTGAGGGAGACGGGTCACCTATAGTGAGTGGACTGCCTTGGCATCTCCCTTTGTCCCTGAGGGGCGTGGAGGACCCCAATGACTGAGCCAAGTCCAGGTCCTTCCCCTGCTCAATATGGCTCCTCTGCCCTCCATCCTGTCCTTCAAGATAGGAGGGCACATGTTTTGGGGGTGGATCCCTCAGCACTGGCCCCTCGTTCCTACCTGGCTGGCCCTCTAGGTAACCCCCTGCTCCAGCACTCTCCGTCTTTCTGCCTTGGCTGCCGTTCAGGTGGGGAAGCCAAGGTCCTTCTTGTGGGGTGAACAATGTGCATGGCGGTTCTAGGGGCCCCAGACCTCAGTCCCCACGGGAGGTGTGTATGGTTTCTGGGGGAAGTGTGGAGTTCACCACTGAAGCCCCTAACTCAACCCATTAACAAGGTCTGTGGCTTTGGGTTGAGATCCCAAACTCCATTTCCAAACTTTAATCTGCACAAGAGCCAGACTCACCCATCGAGCCAGGGGTGCGGGGTGGCTCGGCCTCCGCCCTGGTGTGCAGACTCTGCGGGACCTGGGTGGGCTCCAGCCACTCGCTTTCCTCTGGGGGTGCTGAGGCTGCCACTGCCGCATCCAGGATCAGCTCAGACGCCTGGAATGGCAAGCACAGGACTGTTGGCAGCTGCCCCTCAGGTGCTGTCCTCCCCCCCCCACCCTGTCAGGAACAACAAAGGAACGGTCATCGCCAGAGGCTCTCCCGGGGGCGGTGTGCAGTGGTATGCGCCTGTTGTTCCTGTGCTTTGGGATGCTGATGCCGCTTGAGGCCAGGATTTTGGGACCAGCCTAGGCAACATAGCAAGACCTCATTTATACAAAAAATAAAGAATCACTCCCAAGGAGCTTTTACCAGGACCTGAGACAGAATTCGAGGGGCCTATGTACAAAGTGGAAATGCAAGTCCCCTTGTTCAAAAATCGTTGACAGTTTCAGGACAGTAACAAGAGCATTAGATAGAGCCAGGGGACCTGTGCCTTGCACCTCGGGTCACTGTTACCCGCCAGGGTTCCAAGCTCCTGTCCCCCAAGGCTGCACTGCCCTTCCCCACAAGCCCAGAGAAGGTGGGCAACCACACAGGCTTCACATCCCACCTGCAACCTATGACCTCTGCACGCCTAAGCCTGTCCCACCCAAAACCGGGGTCACCACTTTCTGGAAGGAGACTGAGCTGTGGTTGAAGGGCAAGAACTCGATGCAGCGGCTGGATGTGATGGCTCACACCTATAATCCCAGCACATTGGGAGGCCTAGGCAGGCAGATCACCTAAGGTCAGGAGTTCTAGACTAGCCTGACCAACATGGAGAAACCCCATCTCTACCAAAAATATGAAAATATTTAATAATCCCAGCTACTCAGGAGGCTGAAGCAAGAGAATCACTTGAACCCGGCAGGTGGAGGTTGCAGCGAGCAAAGATTGCACTCCAGACTGGGCCACAAGAGCAATACAAGGAGAACGAGAAAGAGAAGGAAAAGGAGGAAGAAGAAGGAAGAGGAGGAGGAGGAGGAACGAAGAAGAGGAAGAGGAAGAAAGGAAGAAGAAGGAGAAGAATAATTTGAAACAGAGGGGTCTGGCTTTGTGCCCAGGCTCAGCCCCACTTGCTGTGTGGCCCTGGCTGAGGTGCTTTAGCTCTCTGGGCTTCAAATGAGGATGTGGGTACTACGTGCCCACAGCCTGTTACCATCAAGAGCTCGGCAAACTGCAACGGGGTCGAAAAACAGTGACATTTATCAATGCAAATCAGGTTGCTGGGGAAAGTGTGTCGGGTCAAACAAAGCCTGAGAAGAGACCGGGAGTTGAGCACGCACTGACAAGGCCTGTCTTGGGTGGGTCTCAACTTTCTAATGCCCCAACCCTACCTGGATGCACAGGGACCTAAGGAAGCTATCCGAGATTCCTAACAGCTGGGCAGGACAGGCATGGACGGATTGCAGGGCTAGAGACTGAGGAGCTAGAGAGGGAGGGAGCTGGCGGCCCGAAGGGAGTTAAGACACAAGGTTTTCCTGCTCTCACATTGGGAGTATGTGGATGGTGTGTTTGGCTGGGTTATTGATTTTTATTTCTTATCCATTGCTAGTTTTGATTGTAAAACATGTTGAATTCTGAAATCGTCACAGAGGAGCCACCATCTGCAGGAGTAAAGGTGGGACTTTCTTTTGTGCCTCTTCCGGGTACCTGGCTGCTGGGGGCCACTCTGGACAGTGAGGCTCCTCCCTACGTCACCTGCCTCAGCGTCTGTGACTAATCAGGGCAGCGGAGGGGTTGCGTGGAGGGAAGAGTGGGTGGCCTGTGTGTGTGTGGAGACGGGGCATGCTCAGTTCCCCTGACTCTCGAGAGGTATCTGAGGAGCTATCGGCGCACTTGGGTCCAGGCACAGAAACCAAGACATTCCTGGGGCCCTATCGGTACTTTCAAATGCAAACACATCCCCATATCCCCGGTGAGCCAGCTACCACAGATCTGGGCTCTTACCCTTCCGGAGACAGACCTAGGTTTATTGTCTCAGGGAGGAAAGGTGGGGAGATTGGAGCGGGGAGGGAGACACACGTGAGAGCAGCCACACCCTGGAGAGTGCTGATGCAAACCAAGCAACCAAGAAAAAGAAAACAAGAATAAGGGGACAAGTGTGGTAGCTTGTGCCTGTAATCCCAGCACTTTGGGAGGCCTAGGCAGCGGATACGAGGTAAGGAGATCGAGACCATCCTGGCCAACATGGTGAAACTCCATCTCTACTAAAAATACAAAAATTAGCCAGGCGTGGTGGCACATGCCTGTAGTCCCAGCTACTCGAGAGACTGAGGTAGGAGAATCACATGAACCCGGGAGGGGGAAGTTGCAGTTGAGCCAAGATCCTGCCACTGCACTCCAAACTGGCGACAGAGCAAGATTCTGTCTCAAAAACAAACAAAGAAAAACCACCACAAGAATAAAGGACAAATATGAATGCCTGACTACTTACTGGTGTTGAGGAATTATCTTAATGGCTTTATTTAATTAATTTATTTATTTCAGACACAGTCTCGCTGTGTCACCCAGGCTGGTGTGTAGTGGCACAATCTTGGCTCACTGCAACCTCCACCTCCTGGGTTCAAGCTATTCTTGTGCCTCAGCCTCCCAAGTAGCTGGGACTATGGGCACATGCAGCTGCGCCCAGCCAATTTTTAAATTTTTTGGTAGCGACGGAGCTTCACCATGTTGGCCAGCCTGGTCTTGAACTCCTGACCTCAAGCGATCCGCCCTCCTTGGCCTCCCAAAGTGCTAGGGTCACAGGTGTGAACCACCGCACCCTGCCAGAAATTATATTAATGGCTTTAGTTGGGGCAATGGTGCTGGGTTATTCTAAAAAACACAAAAAGGAGTGGAGTGACATCACCAAGATGGTGGAGTAGGAGATGCCAGCCTTCATTTCTCCCTCCCCCTACCCACACACACATCAAATACAGATATTCACAAGCTGGAATAGACCAAAATGCTCAAGGACCCATTGAAGATCTGCAGCAACACAATGGAGCAAAACGAAAAAAAAAAAAACAAGAACGTCCACATGAAGAAGCTCACTGGTGAGATAATGCATACCTGAGCTGCCCGGAGACCACTATGAACACAGAAGAAAAGCAGGCGCCATGAGTGTCAGCTACACAGTGGTAACCACCAGGGACGCCAGCAATCTGCTCCACAGTGGACGCTGGCATCACCGAGGTTGTAACAGTCATTCCCACCAGGGCCTCAGGGAGCTGGGACCTTAGTGTGCTAACCCCAAAGGACTTCAGACAGCTACCCCCATGGGGTAATGGCATTTCAGTCAGCAACAGACCAGACTGAATATACCGCAGTGGTGCTGTAAAATTATGACTCTCTTCACCAGCATTTGAAATCCAACTCCATAGATACGCTGCTGCCTGACCCTGAGTATGCACCAGCACCCTCCTGCCCACAGCTCCTCCACCAGCAAGGACCTGACTGAGTACTGCAAGCAATACAGAGGAAATCACAGAGGGACCCAAGATCATCTCGAGCAAGAATCTGCAGGATGACGGTACAGTGTTACAAGCGAAAAGATCTGACTGAATATTTGTCTTGATTTAGGGAAGTTGCAGACTGCACAGTTAAAACGGTTACTGGACAATCAGGGGGATTTGTATTTGTGCTTTTGGAAAATGCTACTACTGCTGTTAAGACCTTGGAACTGAAAGAACGGAAGTTGGATGGCAAATTAATAGGACCACCTCCCACCCCCACCGCAAAGAGCCAAAGCTTTAAAAGGGAGAGAACCCCAGAAAGGTTTTCATGGGTGGATTGAACCCAGATACTTCTGAAGAACTAACGAAAGAATATTTTGGAGGCTTTGGAGAGATCAAATATATTAAAGGCCGAGTGCAGTGGCTCACACTTAGAATCTTACCACTTTGGAAGGCCGAGGCTGGGGAATTGCTTGAGACCAGGAATTCAAGACTTAGGCAACATAGCGAAATCCCGTCTCTACGAAATTAGAAAATTACCAGGCACTGTGGCTCACGCCTATAATTCTAGCTGAGATAAGAGAATCGCTTGAGCCTGGAAGGTCGAGGCTGAAATCAGCTGTAACTATGCCACTGCATTCCAGTCTGGGTGATGGAATGAGACCTCGTCTCAAAAAAAGGAAAAAAGGGCCGGCCGTGGTGGCTCACGCCATAATCCCAGCATTTTGCGAGGCAGGTGGATCACTTGAGGTGGGGAGCCTGGCTAATGTAGTGAAACCCCGTGTCTACTAAAAGTACAAAAATTATCCGGGTGTGGTGGCGTTCGTCTGTGGTACCAGCTACTCAGGAGACTGAGGCACAAGAATCGCTTGAACCCCGGGGGGCAGAGGCTGCAGTAAGCTGTGATGTCGCTACTGTACTCCAGCCTGGGCAACAGAGCGAGACTCCATCTAAAGAAAAACAAAAAGGCTGGGCGCGGCGACTCATACCTGTAATCCCAGCACTTTGGGAGGCCGAGGTGGGCGGATCACAAGGTCAGAAGATCAAGACCATACTGGGTAACACGCGAAACACTGCCAGGCGTTGTGGTGCATGCCTGTAATCTCAGCTACTCTGAGGCTGAGGCAGGAGAATCGCTCGAACCCTGGAGGCAGCGGTTGCGGTGAGCTGAGATCACACCTGTGCACTCCAGCCTGAGCAACAAGGGTGAAACTCCGTCTCAAAATTTAAAAAAAAAATAGAAAAGGAAAAATGACACTATTGAACTTCCAATGGATACAAAAATGCAAGTGGAGGGTTTTGTTTTATCACACGCGAAAAATTGAAATAGAAATTGTTAGCAGATAGCATCAAATTAGTTCTGGGAAGTGTGAAATCAAAGTTGCACAACAGAAGGAGGAAAAGATGCTGCAGCTGGCAGATGAGGCGGAACTAGGGGTTGTGGCCAAGGTCAGGGCCAAAACTGGAGCCAAGGATTTAATCATTACTATCATCAAGGATACGGAAATGACAATAGTGCTTATGGTGGTGATCAAAACCACAGTGGTGATGGTGGATAAGGTTATAGTGGGTGTGACTATGGGAACTATGGGTATGGACAGGCTACATTGTCTAATAGAACCCTTACAACAATCAGTGCTTGGAGTGCTTGAGATGCTGGGCAGTGGCAACCACCAAGACAATTAGCACCCATACTGGAGGAGGAGACTGAGAAAATGCCACATGCTACAGTAACCCATCTTGATGAGAAATTACCTGTTGGGTATGATGTACACTATTTGGTGATGGGCACATTTAAAGCCCAGACTTCGTGGCGCACGCCTGTAATCTCAGCACTTTGGGAGGCCAGCGCGGGTGGATCATGAGGTCAAGAGATTGAGACCATCCTGGCCAACATGATGAAACCCCGTCTCTACTAAAAAAATAACAAAAATTAGCTGGGCGTGGTGGTGGGTTCCTGCAGTCCCAGCTACTCGGGAGGCTGAGGCAGGAGAATCATTTGAACCTGGGAGACGGAGGTGCAGTGAGCCGAGATCGCAGCATCGCACTCCAGCCTGGCAACAGAGCAAGACTCCGTCTCAAAAAAAAAAAAAAAAAAAAAGCCCAGACTTCACCATTACACAATTCATCCATGCAACCAAAAATCACCTGTACCCCTAAAACTTTAAAAAAGAAATGGCCCGGGCACAGTGGCTCACACTTGTAATCCCAACACTTTGGGAGGCTGAGGCAGGTGAATCACAAGGTCAGAAGATCAAGACCATAACTAGCTAACACGGTGAAAACCCATCTCTACTAAAAAATACAAAAAATTAGCTGGGTGTGGCAGCATGCACCTGTAGTCCCAGCTACTTGGGAGGCTGAGGCAGGAGAATTGCTTGAACCTGGGAGGCAGAGGTTGCAGTGAACCGAGATCACGCCACTGCACTCCAGTCTGGGAGACAGAGCAAGACTCCATCTCAACAACAACAAAAAGAAACGAAACTAAATAAATCAAGGAACTTGGCTGGGCATGGCAGCTCACATCTGTAAGCCCAGGACTTTAGGAGCCAGGAGGATTGCTTTAGCCCATGTGGAGGCTTCAGTTAGCCATTTTTACACCACTCAACCAGTCTGGGTGATGAAATGACTCTGTTGCAAAAAGAAAAAAGGGAAAAAAAAAAAAAGGGCTGGGCGGGGTGTCTCACACCTGTAATCCCAGTACCTTGAGAGGCGGAGGCGGGCGGATCACCTGAGGTCAGGATTTTGAGACTAGTCTGGCCAACACAGTGAAACCTTCTCTACTAAAAATACAAAAATTAGCCGGACGTGGTGGCAGTCGCCTATAATCCCAGCTACTCGGGAGGCCGAGGCAGGAGAATCACTTGAACCCAGGAGGCAGAGGTTTCAATGAGCTGAGATCACGCCACTGCACTCCAGCTTGGGTGTCAGAGTTAGACTCTGTCCCAAAAAAAAAAAAAAAAAAATTAGCGGACCTTGTGGCACGTGCTTGTAATCCCAGCTACTTGGTAGTCTGAGGCAGGAAAATTGCTTGAACTCGGGTGGCAGAGGTTGCAGTGAGCTGAGATCATGCCATTGCATTCCAGTCTCGGCAACAGAGGGAGACTTCGTCTTGGGAAAAAAAAAAAAAATCAATGCACTGTTACACTTGTAAAAAAACTGCTATATAGAATACCCAAACATTTTAAAAGTAAGAAACAATTTTAAATATAGGAAACAACTAACACATCTTTGGTGAGCAACGTCCACTTTCACAATTTTCACCGCTCCTACTCCACAATAATCGGCTGTAGAATATTCATTTTTTTCTTGTTTAGTGTATCTGTCTCACGGCAATTTGTCAAAGCTTTTGTTGCAAAACACATTTCTTAATTAAATACACGATGAAACGATATGCTTTTAGACAGTTATGACTTAAAATGTTTAAAAATAATACATAATATTGGGATAACCAAAAGGACTGTGGCATCTTTTGATTCATTTTGGTGTTTTGTTTTTTTATTATTTTAGAGACAGGAGCTTGCTCTGCCCCGGCTGAAGTGCAGTGGCCTGATCACAGCTCACTGCAGCCTCAACTTCCCAGGTTCAAGTGATTCTCCCACCTCAGCCTCATGAGTAGATGCGACGACAGGCATGCAACATCCATGCCTAGCTAATTTTTTTTTATATATAGAAATGGGGTTTTGCCATGTTACCCAGGCTGGTCTTGAATTCCTGGTCTCAAGCGATCCTCCTGTATCTGCCTCCCAAAGTGCCGGGATTACAGGTGTGAGACAGCACACTTTATTTTGGTGTTTTATTCTTCTCAAAACATTTTCTCCTGATAAGTTTATAATTAAAAATCTTACTTTAAATTCATGATGCTTTGTTTGTGCTCCTCAAATGCCAATGTTTTAACAATTTGAATTCTCTTTTCTGGGAAAAATTTATCAACTTAAAAGGTATATTTATTGACATGTACTTGTTATACTGCAAACCACAGCCCCAGAAAATCAGCCGTATACAGGTGACACATACAGTGAGATTTAGTTTGTTGTCTGCACATGACAGGATAGGAAGGTCCGGCTCCTAAGGCCCAGGGCTCACATGATAATGCACTTTCTAGCCAGCTTCTCAGTGCTGTTGCCATCTGGGATTTCTTCTGGAACAGCTGCTGCTCGTTCACATCCGCCTGTGCTGTCTCCGTAAGGGCGCAATTCCGCTCCAGCTCAGAGGTGGCACCGTCATTCAGGGCCACCCCTAGCCGTTCTCATAGCTCTTCTTGCGCACTAGCACGATGGGGAACTTGTGCAGGTGATTCCCTCCGACCTTGTGGATCCACTGGTAGAAAATCTTCCGCTTTTCTAGGGTTTCTTCTTGATGACAGAGTAGACTAGGACAAACGCGTGACCTGGCCTTGGCAGAGCACTGTAGACAGTGTAGCAGCAGCCACCAGTGCGATGTGCACGGCAGCTCAGCACCTGGCAGTAAGTAGCTTCCGTGTTTGGCAGGTACGCATCGGGGGAGGTACCTGCATGCACCTTGGCACCAGCAGGGCTGGCTATCCCCATGCGGTTATCCCTGCCTTCTTTGGGTGATGAAGGTGTGGACATTAAGCAGGGCAGGCAGAAGCCACAGCTGCTGCAACAGGCATTTCTGGGAGCCAGAGGGGAATTGCCCGTGTTGGGAATCAGAGGAGATGTGCACAAGTTCTCTGCACGTAGCTGGTGGCAAGAGAAGCCAGCCCCCTGCTGACATGCATCCTCCGGCACGTCCCTCCATCAGGGTTAATCCAACTGGTTTTATCTTTCCTTTGTCCTTTGCGATCTGTGTTGTGACTCGATGTGGATTTGTGTTTATAAACATTTTATTTGGGGGATTTCATGTGAAACCTCGAATGCTCCTTGTGTGGAAAAAAACGATTATAGTGGAGGTGAAAACTTTCCATCCCCCATTGATGTCATAAATGTCCTCGTGTCACATTTGTGGTGATGCTGGCATCAATACACTCACTGTGCTGCCAATCATATAAAGTACGGCACACACAGTTATGTGCTGTATGTAACAAAGCACATCCTCGAATAACATAATTTCGTTCAATGTCATTTTGTTTTAAGAATGATGAGAGATCATGCCTGTAATCCAAGCACTTTGGAGGCCAAGGAGGTCGGGAGTTCAAGACCAGCCTGACCAACATGGTGAAACCCCATCTTTAAAAAAAAGGAAAAAAAAAAAGAATGATGAGAGAAAAAAAGTATAGGCCAGGGCCACAATCTGGAGTCCGCATGTTCTCCCTATGTCTGCGTGGGTTTTCTCCAGATATGCCAGTTCCCTCCCACTTCCCAAAGATGTGCCTGTTAGGTGAACTGGCATGTCCACACGGTCCCTGTGTGAATGAGTGCTTCCTGCCAGGGTTCCGCCCTGATATGCCAGGACAGGCTCCAGCCACCTGCTACCCTGAACTGGAATAAGCAGGTTGGAAAACGAATGAATACAAATTCTTGTAAAATAAAATTCGTAAAGTATGCAATAATTTTACAAATGCACAGCACTAAACGATGCAGTACCAAAGTGTTCAGCACCCTGGCCATGTTTTTATACCACCCACCACCATGGTCACCGTCATCACTCACTGATTTCTTCACTAAAAACTGAAATCATTTGGCTTCACGTCACAGTTAACAAGAGCCTATTGATAAGTGAGGAGCTAGTGTACTAGATAATGACAATAACCAAGTATGTTACTGGTTTATGGATTTACTATACTTATTATTTCATTAATAGAGACAGGGTCTCCCTATATCGCCCAAACTGGTTTCCAACTCCTGGGAAAGTGATCCTCCCGCCTCAGCCTTCCAAGTAGCTGGGACTGCAGGCACTTGCTACCATACCTGGCTGTTGCTAATTATTATTATTAATTTGAGACAGAGTCTCTCTCTGTCGCCCAGGCTGGAGTGCAGTGGTGCGATCTCCGCTCACTGCAGCCTCCGCTTCCCAGGTTCAAGAGATTCTCGTGCCCAAGCCACCCAAGTAGCTGGGATTATAGGCATGTGCCACCATGCCCAGCTAATTTTTTGTGTTTTTAGTGGTGAAAGGGTTGTGCCATGTTGGCCAGGCTGTTATCAAACTCCTGGCCATAAATGATCTACCTGCCTCGGCCTCTCAAAGTGCTGGGATTATAAGCCTGACCCTATTTTTATTTTTAATTGTGTACAAATTTAGGCCAGGTGCAGTGGCTTAAAGCCTGTAATCCCAGCAATTTAGAAGGCCGAGGCTGAAGGCTCACCTGAGCCCAGGAGTTGGAGCAGCCCAGGCAACAAAGCAAGACCCCATCTCTACATAATAAAAAAATTAGCCAGGCATGGTGGCGCGGGCCTGTGGTCCTAGCTACTCAGGTGGCTCGGGCACAAGAATCGCTTGAACCCGGGAAGCGGAGGCTGCAGTGAGCCGAGATCGCACCACTGCACTCCAGCCTGGGCAACAGAGACTGAGAGGCTGAAGCAGGCGGATTGGTTCAGGCTAGGAGGTCGAGATTGCAGTGAACAATGACTGAGCCACTGCAGTGGACCCTGGGTGACGGAGTGAGACCCTGTCTCTAATAAACAAAAAAGCAAAAATTAAACATCTATAAAACATCTAGTTTCTTTTTTTTTTTTTTTTTTTTTTGAGATGGAGTTTCTCTCTTGTCACCCAGGCTAGAGTGCAGTGGCACGATCACCGCAACCTCTGCCTCCCAGCTTTAAGCGATTCTGCTGCATCAGCCTCCTGAGTAGCTGGGATTACAGGCGCTCGCCACCATGACAGGGTTTCGCCATGTTGGCCAGGCTGATCACAAACTCCTGAGCTCAGGTGATCTGTTTGCCTCGGCCTCCCAAAGTGCTGGGATTACAGGCGTGAGCCCCTGGCCCTAAATTCCTTTTCTTTCTTTCTTCCTTTCTTTTTTTTTGAAATATATATATATATATAAAGACGAGGTTTCACCATGTTGGTCAAGCTGGTCTTGAACTCCCGACCTCAGGTGATCCGCCCACCTTGGCCTCCAAAGTGCTTGGATTACAGGCGCAAGGCACGGCGCCTGTCCATTCCTTTTCTTTTCTAACAAAGTAAGTGCAAATGTAACCCAGCTGGAAAACAATCGAATCAATAAATAAGAAAGCCTACATACTCCTTTGTCTTTTGGATTCAAAACTTCACATTTTCTTAAATTACAAACATCGGCCAAGAGCAAAAGTGGTTTACATTCGTCCTTGAGCAAACCAGTTTAAAAAAAAAAGGGCCTCCTTAAAATTGAGACATGTCTGCAGAAGAAGAAAAAAAAAAAAAAAGGCCAGGTGCAGTGGCTCACACCTAATCTCAGCAGTTTTGGAGGCTGAGGTGGGTGGATCACCTGAGTCAGGAGTTGAAGACCAGCCTGACCAACATGGTGAAACCCTGTCTTTACTAAAAATACGAAAAACCTAGCCAGGCATGGTGGCATGCGCTTGTAGTCCCAGCTGCTCCGGAGGCTGAGGCAGAAGAATCGCTTGAACCCGGGAGGCAGCCTAAGTGACAGGGTGAGATTCTGTCTCAAAAATAAATAAATAAGTAACATGGTCTCTCTCTGTTGTCCAGGCTGGTCTCCGATTCCTGGGCTTGAGTGATCCTCTTGCCTTGGCCACCCCAAGCACTGGGATTACAGAAGAAAGATCGGTTTAAATCATGTCTTTTACACTTACTACCTACATGCCCCAAGGCAGTTAGTATACTCATTAAGTAACACAGCTTGAAACACTTGCAGGGTTAAAGCTGTAAAATACTTATTCATCGATGTTTTTGTTTTTTAAAAAGGTTTAATCCTTCTTCCACTTCTTTCCTTTTTTTTTTTTTTTTTTTTTTTTTGAGACAGAGTCTCACTCTGTCATCCAAGTTGGAGTGCAGCGGTGTGATTTCGGCTCACTGCAACCTCCACTTCCCAGGTTCAAGTGATTTTCCTGCCTCAGCCTCCCGAGTAGCTGGGATTACAGGCACACGCCACCACCCCTAGTTAACTTTTGTAATTTTAATAGAGACGGGGTTTCACCATGTTGGCCAGCCTGGTCTCGAACTCCTGACCTCATAATCCACCTGCCTTGGCCTCCCAAAGTGCTGGGATTACAGGCGTGAGCCACCTCGCCTGGCCCTCTTCCGATTCTTTCAAACAAAAGCTTTTGTTCCTGCTGCCCCCAGAGCATTATTTTCCTTTGGGATAATGTGTATCATTTGTTTATTTCTTTTAAAATGACACAGTCTTTTTTTTTTTTTTTTTTGAGACGGAGTTTCACTTTTGTTGCCCAGGCTGGAGTGCAATAGCACAATCTCAGCTCACTGCAACCTCTGCCTCCTGGGTTCAAGCGAGTCTGCCTCAGCCTTCCAAGTAGCTGGGATTACAGGCACCTGCTACCACACACGGCTAATTTTTTTGTATTTTTAGTAGAGACAGGTTTTCACTATGTTGGCCAGGCTGGTCTCGAACTCCTGACCTCAGGCGATCCACCCACCTCAGCCTCCCAAAGTGTTGGGATTACAGGCGTGAGCCACTGCACCCGGCCCAGCCAGTCTTTTCCTCAATTTTCAATTGAGAAAATTTCAACACAAAAAATTTAAATTATTTTTGCCAACTTCTTGCTAATTAAACATGATGTGTTCAGGGGTCCTGCCTTGCCACCTGGGCCGTGTGCCTCAGAACACCCCTTTTCATGATGATGCTAAGAAATCTACTCCGTGTGACCAGGCACTACCTGTGCCGTTTCCAGCCACTCACCACATCTTCATGAGCAGTGGTCTGGGATCCTGAAGGGCTGAGATTTAGGATGCGCAAAGCTTCGTAGGGTGCGAGCTGTTGACAGACAGCAGGGGGGACTCGTCCGAGAAGTACACGATGGAATTGCTCACAGCCCTCTGATGCTCTGGCATTGTTCACTGTAGGAATCAGTTCCCTCCTCTGGGGAAATCAGATGAGGCGCTCAGGCTCTGGACACCCTGTGAGAGCTACAGTGTCCGTGATGGGTGTTTGCACGTCCTGAATGGCTGTGCCGTCCTGGGTGCGTAGACAGTGGTGGCTCTCCCTGCCTGGCCGCCTGACATCAGTGGCCAGCGTGTGGTGGATGAATGTGTCCTCATATTGAGAAACAGGTTCCATTTACATGGACGTGGGCCTTATAGATGCTTTCTTTCCCACAGGTATCGGCCACCCCGTTGCCGGTCAAGGCACTGTAGACCATCATCCTAGAAACAGATTGGGCAAACCACGGCTCACCCCATTGTGGGGAGTGATTAAGAGGCCTGATGAGACAATGCCAAAGTAAATGTGATTTTGAAGATCATTGCCGGGGCCAGCTGCCACAGGACACGTAAACGCCAACCTTGGTGGCCCATCTGGAATGTCATCTGCAGGCCAGGTCATGCTGGGGTTGCTGATGTAGTCACAGAGCTGAGAGGACTTGAAGGCCCCGTGGTCACTGAGCAGCTCAGAAATGAGCTCACTGGTGCTCTGGCACGTGTGGAATGGGGTAGGTTGTGACGCTCACCACAATGACCCCATCACTGGGTAATTCCCCGCCTGGTGGTCTTGCGGCTTCTGTACCAGGTGATGTTGCAGCAGATGAAAAGGGTCCCTCACAAGCCCTCGATGACCCCAAGCAGGATGAAGGGGAGGAGTTTGGCCATGTCCTGATGTATTCCATGAAAAAGAGAAGAAGGTGGCTGGCTACTCCCGAAGAGATTGGTGGATGGCACCATGATGGACACCACTAGGGCTGCAAAAAATAACCTCCATATCTCTTCAAGGTGAGATAGTAACTGACCTCTTCTATTTTTTATTTTGTTTTGTTTCATTTTGTTTAATAGAAACAGATCTTGCTCTGTGAGCTGCACTGCAGCCCGGAACTCCTGGACTCATGCAACCTCCTGCCACAGCCTCCCAAGTAGCTGCAACTACAGGCATGAGCCACTGCTAAGGGCTGAGCACGGTGGCTCACGCCTGTAGTCCCAGCTCTTTGGGAGGCTGAGATGGGTAGATTGCTTGCACCCAGGAATTCAACCCACCCTGGGCAAAATGGTGAAACCTCGTCTTTAGGAAAAATGCAAAATCAGCCAGACATGGTGGTGCATGCCTGTAGTCCTAGCTACTCAGGAGGCTAAGGTGGGAGGATAGCTTGAGCCCGGGAAGTCGAGGCTGCAGTGAGTCAAGATCACGCCAGTGCACTCAAGCCTGGGTGACAGAGAAAGACCCTATCTCAAAAAAAAAAAAAAAAAGATGGGGTCTTGATACATTGCCCAGGTGGTGTTGAACTCGTGAACTCAAGCAATCCTCCTGCCTCAGCTTCAAGTAGCTAGAACTACAGGCACACATCATCACACCCGGTTAATGGTTATCGATTTTTTAGAGATGAGGTTTGGCTACATTTTCTAGCTGGTCTTGAACTCCTGGGCTCACACGATCGTCCCATCTTGGCCTCCCCAGTTGCTTGGATGATAAGCAGAAGCCATGCATCCAGCTCACGTGACTTCCTCTAGACTGAAAAGCACATCCCCACCTGGAGCACCAAAGGCAAAGGAGACCCCAGCAGCAGCTGCAGCAGAAAGGACCTTGTGCCTTTTGTCCTTGTTCTTGCTGTACTTGGAGAAGAGGCTGCTGAAGAAGCTGCCACAGCAATTAGCTGCACACACCAGCAGCTCTTTCTCCAGGCTCCAGCCGCAGGATTCTCCCAGTACCAGAGTGCCTGTTGTGAGGAGCAAGGTCCGCTTCCCCAAGAAGCCCCTGATGATAAAGCAGCACAACTTGGTCTTTCTTCCTGGTAATCACAGCCAAGGCATGTGGCACACAGGACAGACATGGAGTAAATCAGAACGGCAGTACCGACGCACTCTGTTGATGCCATCAGCTTTGGCCATTTCTTCCACCGGGGCCGCGGGTCCCCGTCCTCAGAAGTGGTCTTGCTGGATGCAGCACTACTTGTGGCTGGACCGGAAGGTTGACAGGGATCCCTACCTGATCCGCCATCCGGTCTCCGTCCTGGTGCCGCCAGCATGCTGATGAGCAGCGCCTGCCGGGACTCCTGGATGGACTCCTTGCTTTCACTGGGAATCTTCCCTTAGCAGTGGATGGTGTGGACATCCTCATGTCCCCACACATCCGCATGTCAGCAAACGACTCCTGGATAAATCCATCAGCTGTCCAGGGCTACTCATTGGTCCTGCATTGATAGTGCTGGTTAGACCGCAGCCTGCGGCGGGCCACCTGCCTAGCGGACCCTTTCAACAGCGTGACTGCTGCGCGTACTGTCTATTGTTACTTTGGAGCGCACTGCTCAGGCCTGCAGGAGGGCTTCCAGAAGGCATGTCATCGGGAGATGACAGTTCAATGTGTTTCTCCTGAAGACCTTCCAGTGGAAGATAAGCTGGCGGAAGACAGCAATATTGATGATCCTGACCCTATGCAGGCCTAGGCTAGTATGTGTGTTTGTGTCTTAGTTTTTAACAAAAAAAGTTTAAAAAGTAAAAAAAAAAAAGTTTGTAGAATAAGGATATAAAGAAAGAAATAACATATATTTTAGAGACAGGGTCTCACTCTGTCACCCAGGCTGGAGTACAAGTGGTACGATCATAGCTCACTGCAGCCTCAAACTCCCAGGCTCCCGCTATCCTCTCACCTCAGCCTCACAAGTAGCTGGCACCACAGGCACATGCCATTACACCTGGCTAATTGTTTTATTTTTTTTGTAGAGACAGGGTCTTGCTGTGTTGCCCAAGCTGGTCTGGAACTCCTGGTCTTAAGCAGTCCCTCCATCTCAGCCTCCCAAAGCTTTGGGATTACAGGCGTGAGCCACCACACTTCAGTTTGGTGTTTTACTCTTCTCAAAACATTTTCTCCTAATAAGTTTATTGTTAAAGGTCTTAATTTTAAATGGATGATGCTTCATTTTGTTCTCCTCAAATGCCAGTGTTTTTAACAATTTGAATTCTCTTTCTTGGGAAAAATAAAAGTTAGCAACGTACAAGGGATATTTACTGACATCTAGTTTGTTATACTCCAAACCACAGCCCAAGAAAAGCAACATGGTGACACCCCATCTCTAAAAAGAATTTTAGATGTGATAGGATTATAAGCATGAGCTACCAGGTCTGGCTAGAAATATTTTTGTACCGCGCTACAATGTGCTCATGGGTTTTTTTGTTTCTCACGGGTTTTTTTTTGTTTTGTTTTTTAGACGGAATCTCATTCTGTCACCCAGGTGGGAGTACAATGGTGCGATCTCGGCTCACTGCAACCTCTGCCTCCTAGGTTCAAGCATTCCCCTGCCTCAGCCTCCCAAGTAGCTTGGGATTACAGGTGCGTGCCACCAACCACACCCAGCTAATTCTTGTAGTTTTAGTAGAGATGGGGCGGGCAGGGCGGGGGTGTTTCACCATGCTCATCTTGATGCCTGACCTCAAGTGATCCACCCGCCTCAGCCTCCTGAAGTGCTGGGATTACAGGCATGAGCCAACTGTGCCCAGCTTGTTCATATTTTAATATGTTGTTATAAAATAATCAAAAAGTGTTTTAGGCCAGGCGTAGTGGCTTGCACTTGCAATCCCAGCACTTTGGGAGGCTGAGGAGGGAGGATCACTTGAGACCAGGAGTTTGAGACCAGCCTGGGCAACATAGTGAAACCCAATCTACACAAAAACTAAAAAATGTTTTAGATATATAAAAATTAGCCAGTGTGGTGGTGTGTGCCTATGGTCCCAGCTAATTAGAAGACAGGTGAGTTGAGGTTGCAGTGAGCTGGGACCGTGCCACTGCACTCCAGCCTGGGCAACAGCGAGATTCTGTCTCAGAAAGAAAAAAAAAATTGTAAAGCAAAAACTTACAGTAACATAAATTACATTGAAGAAAGAAATATATCTGCTAATTTAGTGTAGCCTAAGTGCGCCATGTTTCTAAAGTCTACAGCAGGGACAATACATCCCAGACCTTCACATTTACTCACCGCTCAGACTCTCCCAGAGCAACTTCCCATCTTGCAGGCTCCCTTCCTGGTAAGTGCATGTTTAAATACACAAATACTTACCATTGTGTTACAGTTGTTTACAGTATTCAGTACAGTCCCAGGCTGTGCAGGTCTGTAGTCTAGGAGCCTTGGGCTGTGCCGTCTAGGTGTGTGAGTGCACTCTGCAATGTATGCACATGATGAAACCGCCTTAGGAAGCATTTCTCAAAAGGTGTCCTGACGGTTCAGCAGTTGTGCACCACTCAGCAATCGCCAATTGTGCCCACTCCTCAGCACCTCCTGGCAAGCCGGGCTGCCCCGCCCAGAGTGGCTCCACCTCTCCCTCACCTTTGCTCCTGTTCTCCACTCCCCTAAGGCTTCACAAACAGAGGTGTGCCTCATGCAGTGTTACCCTCCTGGCAACAGGAACGTCTGGGCCAGGGAACCAGCACTATCAGGGCCCTGATCCCGGAGCTGCCATCCCTCCACACGAGCGCTAGGCCTCGGCCCTAAGGCCCCTCCACAAGTGCTACTTGCTTTAAGGACGCTGGGGTACCCTGATGCGGCTGGGCCCCACAGCCGAACCCAGCGCCAACAGGGATCCTCTCAGCCACAGCGGCCCTGGGGGGAGAGGGGTGGGCGGACCTCAGCAGCCTTCCCCACCTAAGACCCCCTAAAACCCCCTTTGAGTTGCAGTGTGGTGAGGGGATGGCCTGTGAATGCAGCTGTGGTTTCCAAGGGGAGTCTGGGATGGGAGAGGGAGTCAGATTAGTACATACGCCACAGAGGCTGAGGAAGCCCGTGGCTCGCAACTGTGGTCTGCCCAGGGTAGATGCCTCCGTTAGATGCAGAAACAGAGTCCACGGCCACAAAACTTTAACTTTGTTTTGGTGCAGAAGAGGGGATCTCATGATGATTTTTAAATTTATTTTAAAGTTAAATGGAAAAAAATGAACATAAAGACTACTGCAGCCTGGAATATATTCACCTTTATACCAGTGTGGTCATAAAATATATAATTTTAAAAATATATAATTTAAAAACATTTTTTTTCCTGAGACAGGGTCTTACTTTGTCCCCCAGGCTTGAGTGCTGGAATGCAGAGGTGCGACCTTGCCTCACTGCAGCCTAGACCTCCCTGGCTCAAGCGATCCTCAGGCCTCAGGCCCCTAAGTAAGGGGGGTTTGCCAACAGCCAAGATACAGGTATCTATGGGGCCCCAAACAGTTAACAAATCACAAACCTTTGCAGGTTGGCCAGGACACTGGAGAACCTTCACCCCCACTTGGTCACTGCACCATGTGATAAGGAAGGGGGTATACCATGGGCTGGGGCACTAAAGAAGCAGCAGCATTTACTCAGGTAAAGGCCTCCCTGCAGATGGTTACCTGGGAGACTGCCCTGATTACTTGATTTTGGGACTGAGAAGGAATGGGCTGGGCCCTCTGACAGAGGGGGTGGTCACTAATAAATGTCCACTGGCTTCTGGCCACAACTGCTCGGGGGGCCAAGCAACGCTATGCCCTGTTGGAAAACAGGTCCTTGTCATCAGGAACCCCCCGATTTGCCCTCCCCTTGTCCTGTAACGCCTGGGCCTTGGCTGGGAATCCTGAGAAGGATCTGGATGGAAAGTACTGCTGGGCTGGATTGGTGCCATTTTAGCCAGGTGTGGTGGCACATGCCTGTAGTCTCAGCTACTCAGGAGACTGAGGCACAAGAATCGCCCAAGCCCGCAAACAGAAGTTGAGATGAGCCAAGGTCGCACCACTGCACTCCAGCCTGGGTGATGGAGCAAGACTCCGTCTCAAAACAACCACAACAAATCCCTAAACCCATTGTTTGGAGGAGGGTTCCTTGGTTTCAGCCCTGCTTTTTGGGAATCGTGACTCCAGGTCTTGTCGTGTGCGCCTGTGTTTACCTCCACCTCCTGGGTTCAAGCAGTTCTGCCTCAGCCTCCCCAGTAACTAGGATTACAAGCATGTACCACCACACCCGGCTAATTTCGTATTTTTAGTAGACACCAGGGTTTCACCGTGTTGGTCAGGCGGGTCTCAAACTCCCCACCTCAGCCTCCCAAAATGTTGGGGTTGCAGGCATGAGCCACCGTGCCCAGCCAACTCTTTTCTATTTTGTAGAGATGAGGTCTCTCTGTGTTGCCCAGACTGGTCTCAAACTCCTGAGGAATAGGCTGGGTATTAATCTGCCCACCTCAGCTTCCCAAAGTGTTGAGATTACAGGTTATCAACACTGTAATCTCAGACTGGGGTTTTGTCTGCAGTGTTCCCTAAAAGAGGAAAGGACCTTGCAGGTGATCCCACCGTTTCCCGCCAGCTCAGTGAACATGCTGGGAGAGGTGGGCCTGTGCGTCCTAAGAGCTGGCTGGGGGCTGGCCTGTAGGGGCCCGCAGCTCTCCCAGCTTTCTGTGTCCTGACTGAAAATCACAGCATGTCTTGACCACTCTGTGACCAGCCTGCTGCAGGGTTTTCCCAGCAGGCTTGAACCCATACCTGGGCCTTGAACACTCCCAGGCCTGACAAAGGCACACAGGTTGCTGCCTAGACGTTCAAAGAAACTGACCCCGGCCCTGAGCCAAATTCCTTTAATCCTCACCGACGCTGCACACCCTGACCCCCTCGCTGTGGGCATAGCTGGGTAGAACACCGCTTTCTCTCGCTGTCCATCCAGAGGATCACGGCAGCCCTCTCTCAGTTCCCCTATTGCAGGCTTTGGGCCAATCACCCTGCGCTGAGGACTTTCTTCTTTGGAATCCTAATCGGCCCCATCTCCAGAGGGTTTGGGGCACTCGCTGTGGGAACTCCCCTGTGCTACTTTTGGGGTGACTGCAGCCTCAAAAGAGTGTTTGGCCAAACAAAACACCGTTGTTTTTTTTTTTTCCTTTTTACGTTTCAAATTAAAACACGGAAATGTCACCTCCCCTACGCTCCCAAGACCCCCAGGAGGTTAAACTACTAAAGAAATGCAAAAGACCTCCCACAGCGCCGGGGCCCGGCTGAAAGGTGTAAAAGCCCTGCCCTTTTCTGCGAGGGCTTGGGGGCCTCGCCTGGAATTCTGCTACCGCCTACGCGTCAGGAACCAAACTCAATCCCAGGGGGGGTCACAGGGGCTCCCCAGAGAGGGCTGCAACCTCAAGTGCAGGGCTCCCTGGATCCCTGGGAGCCTGTCAGGCTTACACTCACTGAGAAAGAAAACAAAGAAATGTAGCTGCCTAGACATACAGGGGCCATACTAAAATTTGTAATTAAGGGGAAAAGAGGGGCACGGGAAAAGGGACTGATCATCCCGTAGGCGGGCGCCGGCAGAGAGGCTTTTGCCTGGAGACTCCAGCGTCTTCCCCTAGCCCTTTCCTCTTATTAGCCAGAGAAAGAAAACTTAAGAATTGTGGCTTTAGGCAGATAAAAAGCCTAAAAAAAGCCCCAAAGTCGAGAAAAGGCAAGAGGCTCCTGCTTTAGTTGGCCACAGGCCAAGAAAGAAAAAAAAAAATCCACGAAGGCAGATCACCTGAGGTTGGGAGTTCAAGACCAACCTGACCAACATGGTGAAACCCCATCTCTACTAAAAACACAAAATTAGCTGGGTGTGGTGGCGAATGCCTGTAATCCCAGCTACTTGGGAGGTTGAGGCAGGAGAATCGCTTGAACCCGGGAGGCAGAGGTTGCAGTGAGCCAAGATCATGCCATCGCACTCCAGCCTGGGAAGCAAGAGCAAAACTCCGTATCAAAAAAAAAAAAATTTAGCCAGGCATGGTGGCATGTACCTGTAGTCCCAGCTTCTTGGGAGGCTGAGGGTGAGAGGATCCGGTGAGCCTGGGAAGTCAAGGCTGCAGTGAACTATGATCTGGCCACTGCACTCCAGCCTGGGTGACAGAACCAGACCCTTTCTCAAAATAATGACAAATAAATAAAAATTAAAGTAAGTTTTTCTCACTTAAAAATTGGCCAGATAAGATGGGATTTCATGAACTCCCCAGTAAAGTCGTTCATATGGCCACATGTAAGTTACAACAGGCCCTTCATGGATTAAAACTCATTATCTATAAAAGCTAATTAAGGTCAGACTCAATGGCTTGCCCCTGTAATCCCAGCACTTTGCAAGGCTGAGCTGGGTAAATCACTTGAGGTCAGGAGTTCGAGAGCAGCTAGCTAGCCAATGTGGTGAAATCCTGTCTAATAAAATACAAAAATTAGCTGGGCTTGGTGGTGGTGCGCCTGTAGTCCCAGCGACTACGGAGGCTGAAGCAGGAGAATCGAATCGCTTGAGACTGAGAGGCGGAGGTTGCAGTGAGCTGAGATCTCATCACTGCACTTCAGCTTGCGTGACAGAGCAAGACTCTGTCTCAAAAAAAAAAAATCGAATTAATGAGGGGGTGCAGATCCCCACAGTTTCTCCATTTGACAGCCCAATTTTTCCCTGTTCTCAAATCTAGGGAAAACTAAGGTTGGCTTATGATGGATTCCTACAACCTTGGCTCTCTACTCCATCCACCAAAGCCTTGTGTTGAGGCCTGCTTTAGTTTGGATGCCTTTCCCCTCCAAACCTCACACTAAAATGTGGTCCCCAGTGTTGGAGGGGGGCCTGGTGGGAGGTATCTGGGTCAGGGGGTGGATCCCTCAAGAATAGATTAATGCCTGGGTGACTGAGTTTTCACTCTATCAACTTCCCATAATAGTTGGTTGTTAAAAGAACCTGGAGCCTCCTCCCTCCCTCTCGCTCCTTCTCTAGCCAGTCCTTGGCACACACTGGGTCTGCACATGCTGGATCTCCCGAGTGGGAGTGGCTTGAGGCCTCACCAGAAGGAGATGCTGGGGCCTGCCATGCTTCTTGTACAGCGTGCAGAACCGTTAGCCAGACAAACCTCTTTTCCATTTTTTTTTTCTTTTGAGATGGAGTCTAGCTCTGTCGCCAGGCTGGAGTGCAGTGGCATGATCTTGGCTCACTGCAACCTCCACCTCCTAGGCTCAAGCGATTCTCCTGCGTCAACCTCCCAAGTAGCTTGGAATACAGGCACGTGCCACCACACCCGGCTACGATTTTTTGTATTTTTAGTAGAGATGGGTTTCACCATGTTGGCCAGGATGGTGTCGATCTGACTTTGTGATCTGCCCACCTCGGCCTCCCAAAATGCTGGGATTACAGGTGTGAGCCACCACTTCCAGCCTAAACTTCTTTTCTTTGTTAATGACCCAGCCTCAGGTATTTCCTTAGTATTTGCATTTATAAAAATGCAAAAAGGATGAGATAAGACTTAAAATCAATTGCTGCCTCAGCATCTGTTTTGCCTGTGGCCATTTAGCTAAGGGCCAAGTTCCCACCTTGGTCCCCTAGGTCAGCAGATCTCCCACACTCCCTATTAGAAGACCGACGGACCCTCTGGAGGACGCCTGCTGTGGGTGTCAGGCTCCGATTCTCTCGTCCCAGTTTCGCCGCCACTTGGGGTAAACTGCCCAACCGTGTGCGCTCCTCAGACACTTATACCCCCAACCCTGGGCTCTCTCAGACCCGGTGCCCACTCTCCACACCTCCCTGACCTCTGTGCATGTGTATGAGTGATGGGTCTCTGAGGGTGCCATTACCCCCCAGCACCTATAAGTGATAAAGTCTTTATTTTCATGGTGTGTCTCTTCTAATGATTGAAGAAGTGCTCCACATCGTAAAGATCCTAAATTAAAACAGCCCCTAGACCCAATACCCAATATTATTAAAATTACTGATTCCACTCAACGATTGTTAAATATTTTGCTGTTATAAATTAGCTAACATGTTAAATTCGGTGCCTATTTCAACACCCTTTCAATTACAATTTGCCTTCACCTCAGAAGACACAAAAGACCTTTTACAGGCTGAGCCCTCAGCAACTGTCACCACACAGTCTTTGCAGACAAGATCTTGATCTCACCTTCCTCTGGAAACACAGGTATGACATGACATGGATCACATTCTCTTTCAAGAAGACTCATCTGACAGCCAAGCAACCCATCTTCCCAAACTCTCTGGTGGAAACTCCCCTGCCATGCCTGTGGGAGACTCCAGCCTCAGATCAGATTGGTGGCATAGAACAGCCATCCTGACAGGTACAGAGTGATATCTCATTCCTGTGTTTAATTTACATGTCTCTGGCAGCTAACGGTGTTTAACTTTTCTCATCTGCTCACAAAAACATTTTCATTTTGCAAAGGGAAACATGGCCAGCCAGGTGACTCACACCTGTAATCCTAGCACTTGGAGATGCCAGCGTGGGAGGATCGCTTGAGCCCAGGACTTTGAGGCTGCAGTGAGCTATGATCATGCCACTGCACTCCAGCCTGGGTGATAGCAGAAGACCCCATCTCCAAAAAACAAACAAACAAAAGAATTAAAGAAAAGGGAAACATTATGGCTGGGCGTGGTGGCTCACGCCTGTAATCCAGCACTTTGGGAAGCCGAGGCAAGTGGATCACAAGGTCAGGAGTTCAAGACCAGCCTGGTCAAGATAGTGAAATCCCATCTCCACTAGAAAAACACAAAATTTCCCAGCTACTTGGGAGGCTGAGGCAGGAAGTTGCAGTGAGCCGAGATGGCGCCCTTGCACTCTAGCCTGAGCGACAGTGAGACTCCGTCTCCAAAAAAAAAAATAATAGAAAAAGAAAAGGGAAGCATGAGATTTTTGTCTGCCTTTTAAGTGTGCACACAGAAAACAGTAGAAAACCAGGCTGGGAGCAATGGCTTATGCCTGTAATCCCAACACTTTGGGAAGCTGAGGCAAGTGGATCACTTGAGTCCAGGAGTTCAAGACCAGCCTGGGAAACATGGCGAAACCCCGTCCCAACTAAAAATACAAAAATTAGCCGGGTGTGGTGGAGCACGCACCTGTAATGCCAGCTACTCAGGAGGGTGAGGTGAGAGGATCACCTTAGCCTGGGAGTTCGAGGCTGCAGTGAGCTGTGAGCACCACTGCACTCCAGCCTGGGCAACAGTGAGATTCCCCCTCCTCAAAAAAACAGAAAACATGGAGGGAACCAAAGATGCTGCAAGGCTGTGAGTGGGTGATGTGGAGAGTGTGTGGAGGGGAGGCCAACAACCTCAGTCAAGGATGAGGGAGGCTCGGTGGCCCTGAAGAGAGGTGGGGGTGTCCTGGGGCCGCCCAAGCTGTCAACAGTGTGCTGGAGGGATTGAGGTCCCAACAGCCAGGGATTGGAGGTTATTGCTCAAGAGGACAGAGAAGAGAGACAAGGTTATCATTCAGGGAAGGAGAGAGAGGGGCCTGTGGTCTGAAGAAGAGTGAGGACATGACCCTGTCTGTTCAGTGCCAGAGGGAAGGGAAAGCGATTCGATTTTGTTGCCGCTCTGGTCTGAATGTTTGTGTCTCTGTAAAGTTCATGTGATGAAGTCCTAACCCCCAAGGAGAGGGGATTAAGAGGTAGGGCCTTTGAGAGAGGATCAGGTCATGAGGTTAAAGCCCTCATAATTGGGATTAGTGCCCTTTAAACAGAGCCCCAGAGAGTTCCCTTGCCCTTTCCACCCTGTGAGGTTACAGGGAGAAGGCACCATCTGTGAATGAGGCAACTGACACTCACCAGACACTGGATCTGTGGGCACCTTGACCTGGGACTTCCCAGTCTCCAAACTGTGAGAAATAAGTTTCTGTTCCCCCACCCCCAGACGGAGTGCAGTGGCATGATCTCTGCTCACTGCAACCTCCACCTACCAGGTTCAAGTAATTCTCCTGCCTCAGCCTCCCGAGTAGGTGGGATTATAGGTGTGTGCCACCACGCCCAGTTAATTTTTGTATTTTTAGTAGAGACAGGGTTTAACTATGTTGGCCAGGCTGGTCTCGAACTCCTGAACTCATGATCCGTCTGCCTCAGCCTCCCACAGTGCTGGGATTACAGGCATGAGCCACCTTGCCCAGAACTTCTGTGGTTTATAAACCATCCAAGCTGTGGCATTTTGTTTTTGTTTTTGTTTTGAGTTAGGGTCTCACTCTGTGATCCAAGCTGGAGAGTAGAGACATGATCATAGCTTATTACAGCCTTGAACTCCTGGGCTCAAGTGATCGTCCCACCCCAGCCCACCTGTAGTTACTAAGACTACAGGTGCATGCCCATACACTTGGCTAATTTTTTTTTAAGACGTGGGGTCTTGCTATGTTGCCCAGGCTGCTCTTCAACTTCTGGGATCAAGTGGTTCTCGCACCTCAGCTTCCAGTGAGGACTCGCTCAGAGTGCTAGGATTACAGGGATGAGCCATCACACCCAGTCGTATTTCGTTATAGCACCCAGAATGGACCAAGACCGTGGGAGAGACACGTGTCATCTGTCAATCTGTTACTCGGCTGAGAGTGGGCCCTGGGCCTAGAACATTTCCTTACCAAGAGATAAGAGGTCCTCACAGTTTGTGCCGGCCATGGTGCCTTGTGTAGGCGTCTCTGTTTCCCAGTGTGTGCCCCTTTGTTCTGCTCAGGCGTGTGCTTCACGTGGCACCTAGACTTCCCCACTGTTAGGTCGGGCCCCCTCTAGAAGGGACCTGCTGGCCTGGGGCTGACAGCCACATGGATGGATGGTGCTCCAGCTCTGTGAGCAAAACCTTGTTCCATCCATTGCGCAGCTGTTTTGTGTTTCCCTTGAAGACTCCAATATCAAGATCCAGGGGCAGAAAGTGTTCAAACCCATAGTAGCCCTGATCATACATGCTATTCGATTGGCGGTTCTTGTTTTTGTTCTTTTGTGATTCACCCATTCCCACTGAATTTCTCTCATACACCTGCGTGGCCCGACCCCTGATTTTAATCTCTCCAGCCACACCAAGATCCGCTTGGCTCCCAACTGAGCCGGCCCCACCCGTCGCTTTGAGGTCTGCACAGGAGCAGGTCTAGCTGCTGGGGAGCCCCCTGCGGCATTTGCTTCTGGCCCCGCCCAGAATCCTGGGTTAACTGAGAGGAGAGGATCAGGGGCAGTGCCTGGATTTTCTCAACACACCCAGCATCTGATGCTGGTGACACAGGAGGATGGGCCCTAACTGCACAGCTCAGAAAGGACTGGGGGGGCTGGGGTCAGGCCCAGAGGCGCACAGCATACACACACCTGCACTCACTGCCCTTGCCCAGAACTGAGCCCAGGAAGTTTGGGGAATCTGTGGGACAGGCGAGGAGTTCAGAGGCCGGGCTTCCTGGGAGTGTTGGTGACCACCTCACACAGTCCTTGGATGGGGCATCCTTGAGGCCGTCCCAGGAGCAGCACGCACACCCTGGGGTGCAGGAGCACGGAGCTGGGGGCCCCGGGCTCACCTGGGATGGTTCTCTCTGGGACCTTGGGCTCTTCCCGTCTTCCTCCTCGCCGAAACTCCAGTCCTGGTGTTCGACCGAGTCCAGAGATACCAGAACTGTGCGGGAGAAAGGGATCATGAGAGGGGCCTGTTCTTCCCAGAGCCCCCAGTTCTCCAGACCTTCTAGGGAGGGCAGACTTTCCCCGAACATCCCTGCAGCACCCCTCAGGCTCAGGCAAGGGTGGCAGCAGGACCGTCGTTCTATCCCTCCACGTGGCTGTCGGGCAGGAACCTGTGGTGACACCAAGGGCTGCTGAGGACAAGTACCCTCTTTATTCACACTCCACACCATTGTGGGCCTCCAGAAGCCCACGAGGACACTCAGTGCAGCACCGACTAACTAGGGAAGCCTGGATACCATGAGCCCTCTGCTCCCCAAGCCCCCCGGGGTTGCTGTGCAGAGAGAGAATGACTGCTGAAGGAGGAAGCCAGTTACAGGACACCATTTACAGAAAGGTCAAGACGTGGGAACCAGGCCGGGCGCAGTGGCTCACATCTGTAATCCCAGCACTTTCTGAGGCCGAGGCAGGTGGACCACGAGGTTAGGAGTTTTGAGACCAGCCTGACCAACATGATGAAACCCCGTCTCTAATAAAAATAGAAAAATTAGCCAGGTGTGGTAGCAGGCGCCTGTCATCCCAAGCTACTCAGGAGGCTGAGGCAGGAGAATCTCTTGAACCTTAGAGGTGGAGGTTGCAGTGAGCTGAGATCGCACCGCTGCACTCTAGCCTGGGTGACAGAGTAAGACTCCATCACACACACACACACACACACACAAAGACGTGGGAACCAGAAGCATGTACCGTTATGGATCCAGTAGGAGGAAACGTTCACAGACACAGATGCAATGAAAAATTCAAGGCCAGCCATCACGGTGGCCCACACCTGCAATCCCAGCACTCTGGGAGTTGGAGGTAGGAGGATTGCTTGAGCCCAAGAGTTTGAGAGCAGCTTGGGCAACACAGCGAGACCCCCACTTCTATTTATTTTTTAATTAAAAAAAAGAAAAATTCGGCCAGGCTCAGTGGCTCACACCTGCAATCCCAGCACTTTGGGAGGCTGAGGCGGGTGGATTACCTGAGGTCAGGAGTTCAAGACCAGCCTGCCAACATGGTGAAACCCTGTCTTTAAAAAAAAAAAAAAAAAAGACCAGCCTGGCCCACATGGTGAAACCCCGTCTCTACTAAAAATACAAAAAATTAGCTGGGTGTGGTGGCGGGCACCTGTAATACGGCTACTCTGGAGGCTGAGGCAGGAGAATCACTTGAACCCGGGACACACAGATTGCAATGAGCCAAGATTGTGCCATTGCACTCTAGCCTGCGCAACAAAAGCGAAACTCCGTCTCAAAAGAAAACAAACAAAAAACAGAAAAATTCAAGACCACAGCCACCTCTAGGGCGTCAGGCAGAGCGGGAAACAACATGACTAGGAGACACGAACTAGGGGTTTAGCCAACTCCACTGGTTGTTCCTTTTTTTTGTGGGATGGAGTCTCGCTCTGTTGCCCAGACTGCAGTGCAGCGGCGTGATCTTGGCTCATTGCAATCTCTGCCTCTCGGGTTCGAGCGATTCTCCTGCCTCAGTTTCTGGAGTAGCTGGGATGTACTGTAGGCGTGCACCACCACACCCAGCTATTTTTTGTATTTTTAGTAGAGACGGAGTTTCACCATCTTGGCCAGGCTAGTCTTGAACTGGCCTCAAGTGATCCGCCCGCCTCAGCCTTCCAAAGTACTGGGATTACAGGCATGAGCCACCTGTGCCTGGCCATGGGTATTTCTTTTAAAACAAACCCAAGCCAGCCTTTCTGGAGGTTAGGCTTTGATAGGGTGCATTGGTGGGTGCGGGGCTGTTCATTATACTTGCTTAACTATTTTGCAGGCTCAAAATACGGAATGTAAAAAGCAGACCACCGCTTTGGAAGACAAATCTCAAGGCCCTTTGCTCAAAAATGATGGAGAATTTTGAGAGTGACCATGTAGCATTAAAACTAGTAAGGGTGCCTCTGGGCTGGGATGGCTGTGAGGTCCACAGAGCGCCAGAAGCCGGTGCTCTTGGGCCTTCTGCCCCAGAAGCAGAGTTCAAAGGCTAATTCATCTGGCTTCTGCCTTGCAACTTACAGGGCTACCCTTGCACCTCTGGAAAGTTCAACTCTCAGAGTTTTCCCAAGCATGGCACCGGCTGCCCTGGGGCAGTATGGAGACCCTGGACTCTGTGTCCTGCGAACTGCTTATCACTGTTAGTCTACGGGAAAGCTGTAGTGGGAGCGGGCAAGAGAGGGTCTGTTCTTCTCCCTTGCTCCAGCCCCCTTTTCTCTGAGCTCTGATCAGGCGACCTTCTCACTCCCAGCCTTCGTTCCCGCAGCACAGCTGCCTCGTGCACCCTCCTCACTGAGGACTGCTGGGGAAGCCCTCCCTCGTCCACAGTGCCACGACCACTCTCACCACCCATGGCTGCCTCTTTTGGCCTCCCAGTGTCCAATTCCTGCACTTTTGTCACTAGGAGAGCCCCACTCATGGAACCGGGCTCTGGGTGGATGGAATCTCAACGTGGGGTCACAGGGGCAAAGATGGAGGAGGACAAAGCCCTCTCAGGGGAAGGGGGAGCGGAGAGAGGGAGGGAGCCCAGTTTCCACCCCAAATTCCCCAGCTCTCAGAGTCGGGGTGCAGACCTAAGCCTCTCCCCACCATCAGCCAGCGGTGGGTCCTGTGCCCAGTGAAGGCTTAAGGATCTCTAGGGTTCTGGAGTGTTGCGGGAGGCACTGCAGGTGGCTGGGAGGAGGTGGCGGGGTAGTGTCCCTCCCAGAGAGCAGCTGGTGAGGAGCAGCGGACACAAAGCCACAGGACAGATGGACACATGGGAAATGGAGGGATCTTTAATCACCGACTGAGTGAGAAATTTGAGGAAGATGAGGCGTGCAGCACAACATTTATATGTAAAAATAATTAAAAACACAGGCACGGGGCAGGAGAGGTTTGCTGGTCGGGAGGGGCTGGGCAGGGGTGGGAGCGATGCGGGCGGGAAGGAGGGCAGTTCGGTCCTCGGAGACGTCAGGCCCCCTCGCCCGTCCCAGGGCACCGAGCCTGCGCCTCTCACCTTCCTGCTGGCACATCTGTGTGAGGTCCTCCACCAGGCTGGCGGCCTCCCTGCAGCTTCGGGGGCCCTGTGACTGCACCCAGGTCCGCATCTTGCTGGGCAGCGCACCCAGGAACTGCTCCAGCACCAGCAGCTCCAGCATCTGCTCCTTCGAGCGCGCCTCGGGCCTCAGCCACTGGCGGCAAAGCGACCAGAGCTGGCCCAGCGCGAGGTGAGGCCCGCCCGCCACGTGGTACTGGAACTGTCGGAACCGCAGACGCTGGGCTTCGGTGTCCCTGGGGCTTGCTGGCCCAGGATCCCCGTCCTGCTCAGTCTGGGTTGGGGTCTGGGGACGTCTTGGGGAGGCAGGGGCTTTGGGCCGTGGGAGCATTTCTCTGGCCAGAGTGCCCTCTGAGGGGTGTGTGTGGACTGGATCCCAAGAGTCCCAGTGGCTCCAGACAGAGCCGGTGTGGCAGGCGGGCAGAGTCAGCAATCAGGAGCCTGCAGAGAGGGGCAGGGACAGAGGGGCCACATCAGATGGTGACCCTCCCTGCTCAGGATGCCCCTCAGCTCCTCACTTCCTACTCCTGGCCTCCAGCACCCCAAGGAACTAACCTGACTTCTTCCCACTTTCTGACCTCATCTTCCACATGCCTCTCACAGGCTACTCTGCGCTGAATTCAAGCCACTGGCTGCCTGTGGACCTTTGCACCTGCCGTCCAACCCCAGCCACTCCCCCTCCCAGCTCCTCCCCTCGCAGATGTCCCGGCCATCATCCTCCTGGCGCCGTCTTCGAAACCCCCATGCCTTTCTGAACACATCTTTTTCTCTTAGAGCCTATCTCCCTCTCATTTAGTCATTCAACACTCATCAACTGACGAGCTGCGGGAGCAAAAGTGCCTGCCCCCATGGAGTAGCCAGCGCTGCGCAACAGAAGCTCCAAGAGGGATGCAGACATTCTCTACCCATGCAGCCACCTATATATGGCTGGGAGCACCTGAAATAAGGAACTGAATTTTAAATTGAAATTCAATTTAAATGGAAGCAGCCAGGTGGGCTACATAATAATGAATGGTGGTGTGGCGGCGGTGGCGGCAGCGGCAGCAGCAGCAGCCTCTGCCCATGATGTTATCTTTGCTGCCTTCCTGTTTTTCCTACCAACTCCAAGCTGGGAGAGGAGGGCAGGAAGAGGGCAAGGGAGACTGGAGACTCTGAAAAGAGACAGAAAGTAGAGGGCAATGAAAAAAATAACCTTTTGTGGCCACGTGCAGTGGCTCACACCTGTAATCCCAGCACTTTGGAAGGCTGAGGCAGGTGGATCACCTGAGATCAGGAGTTTGAGACCAGCCTGGCCAACATGGTAAAACCCTGTCTCTACTAAAAATACAAAAATTAGCTGGGTGTGGTGGCATGCACCTGTAATCCCAGCTACTCGGGAGGCTGCGACAGGAGAATCGCTTGAACCCAGGAGGCAGAGGTTGCAGCGAGAGGAGATTGTGCCACTGCACTCCAGCCTGAGTGACAGAGTCTCTGTCTGAAAAAAAAACACTTTTGTACATTTCCAAGCCCACTATGGTAAACATATAACTGAAGAAAACATTAAAAGTTATGAAAATAAACAGGGAGGTTTTGGTTGTCTTTAACAGCTGTACTCTGAGCTGATCTGCTGGTGAGAATATAAATTGGCATGACTTTTCTGGAAAGCACTATGGACGTTTACATATGAAGAACACTTGGTAGATTGCATCTTTTGGTAGATTGCATGCAAGATGCAAGATTCTGGCACCAAGATTCACTACAAAAGTGCCCAGCTGTTGAACATGGCGGATCAACTACCTCCCCCACCATGTGATGGGAGTATTCAACTGTGCACAATACACAACACCGACACGACCATGGGGAGTATATACATGACGTACAGATGACATGAGGCACACAGAACATGGGATGCAGGATGATGCATGAGTGTCATAGAAAAGGAGTGCTGGGCAGAGGCCCACAGGGGGCCAGTGAAGTGCTTTGCGTTCTTCATACTTCTCTGAATCTCCTCCAAATGGTGTCAGGATCCCATGTGACCTTCATCAACATGGAAAAACAAAACAAGAAATCTTTAGGAAGGATTTTTAACTATATGGGAAATGCTTATGACAAGTGAAAAGGAGAGATTCCATGGGATTTTCCCTCTTCATCCTCTGCTGCATTCTTCGTACACTCTACAGTTCTTGTGCATGGGTTTTACAATCCAGGAGAAAGGAGAGGTGCAGGGTGGCAGAAAAGGCAACTCACCAGGCCTGTGCCCCATCAGCAATCTTCAAGTCTCGTACCCGGCCACCTGCACCCTGATTGGGAGACTAAAGCTTGGTCTCCCCTGCCAAGACCATAGGCAAATACACTCTCTTACATTCTATTTACACTTATATATATGTAGTTTTGAATAAGGAAAAAGGGCCTATTTTGAAGCTCCACAGGTCCAAGAAGTCCCTTTGCCCTGGGGCCTCGGTCCTTATACTCTCTCAGGTGTTCATGGCAGCTCACCCTGGAGATTCCAGGGAGGAGGGGTGTAGCCCCTCAGCATCTTCCAGGGTCCTGGGCTGAGGTCTACGAGAGAAGATGTTTATCAGGGATGAAGGTAAAGAGTTCTTAGCAGAGGGCACCAGGGTCCATAGATGTGTCTGGGGTCTATATGGGGGCTGACGTGGAAAACTCGGGCGTGCCTGAGCTGAGGAGAGTCCTGGCCTGATGAGGGGAGCCGTTTCTGGAAGATGAAGAGGGCCTGGGATCATGTGGAAGGTCCTGAAGTCTACATAGCTGGTAAGAAGGATCTGGACCCCTCCAAAGGCAATGCTGTGGTGGCCCTGGGATCCTAGAGGTCTACTTTGGTAGGGGTCTGGGATTAATGTTGGGGATGTGAGAGACTGTCACTTGGAGGGCTGAATGCCTGGTGGAAGTGCCGGGTTCGCCTGGCATGAGCACTAAGATCTGCAGCCCAAGCCCCAAATTCTATTCGGGGGATGGGCGGAAGGGCTTTGCTGTTGATGCCGGATGCTTATTGACATGGTAGACATGTTCACTCAGTCAGTCAGTGAATGGCTCTGGCTCTGAGAAGGAGGCTTACAATGCCACACAGGGGAGCTCCATAATCAATGGGCTGGGGAAGTATGCAAGGGCAGAGCACTGGGAATACGGAGGAAGGGGCAGGGACGGCGGCTCAGGTTGGGGGTCGCGTGGGGGATGGGGATGATTGGGTGGGGGATGGGTCGGAAGAGATGGGTTCAGGGCGGCTGTTCGGGTAGCAGATGGGTTCGAAGGCGGCTGGTTGGAAGGGAGATGGGTTCCGGGGCAGCTGGTCAGGAGGGTTGAGGGTGGCTGGTCGGGAAGGAGATGGGTCCTGGGATGCCGATCAGGTGGTGAAGGGAGAACCTGAACGCGGCCGAGCGGGGTCTAGGCGGGCAATGGGGGTGCGTAGAGGGGCTTCTGCCTCAAACTGACAGGTGGATGCCAACGGGGTCGAGGTCCCTGCGGAAGGGGCGGCCCCAGCACCCCAAACCCCTACCCCGCGTGGGCTCTAGCCTTCCCCTTCCCTCCCCCACAGCGACCTCGCGACTCCCGAAGGGCTCTGGAACCCCGGCCCGCCCCCACCCGGGCCAGCCTCCCCCGACTCGCGCCCCAGGACCGCGATCTCGGGCCAGCTCCCGCCGACGCGGCGCCGCGCCCCTCCGGGAAATGGGCGCTTTGGCGGGTGGAGGAACGGATGGGCCGCGGCGGACTCACCGCGCGCGGGCTCCGCTCCGGCCTGGGCCGCTCGGTGATGGCGACCCCTGGGCTGGCGAGCGAGCCCAGCGCCGCGGGCGGAACCCATCCCGGCACCCCGCGCGCCGCGGGCGGCCGCCATTGGTCCGCTGGGGCGCGCCGCGCGTTAGCGTCATGTTAGCGTAGCGGGACTCCCGGGCAGGGGTGGGGCTGTGACGCACTGGGCGGCTGGGGCCAATCGGAAGCCGCCAGGGATGGGCGCCACCGCCTTCGCCGTGCTCTCCAGTAACCTCCGGCTCCGGCTGCGGTTGCCTTGGCAACTGGTCGCGCGGCTTCGAGAGCACTGCTGAGGGGAGCCGAGAAGGGGCCGGCTGCGGGGATGCGCAAGTACGATGCGGCCGCTGGGCAAAACGCAGGCGTTCCACACACGCAACGGTCATTTATTTATTTATTTATTTATGACGGAATTTCGCTCTTGTTGCCTAGGTTGGAGTGCAGTGGCGCGATTTCGGCTCACCGCAACCTCCGCCTCCCGGGTTCAAGCCATTCTCCTGCCTCAGCTTCCCGAATAGCTGGGATTACAGGCGCCCGCTGCCACACCCGGCTAATTTTTGTATTTTTAATAGAGATGGGGTTTCATCATGTTGGCCAGGATGGTCTCGAACTCCTGACCTCGTGATCCGCCCGCCTCGACCTCCCAAAGTGCTAGGATTACAGTCCTGAGCCACTGCCCCCAGCCCACGCAACCGTTTTTTATTGTGTCCAAGAGTGGTATGTCGAAACAGTGTTTTTAATATAAATATGTTTAGTGCAAGTATGTCCCAGAATAGGATCTCCAGACAGCAAATTAAAATGTAGAACGTCCAACTAGACTTGAATTGAGGATAACAATGAATTTATTTTTAGTATTACTGTGTTTCATATTTAGGGTATTTAAAAAACTTCTTGATATAAATAAATGATTGTAAGTAATTTCCACTGTAATTATGTCCCATAGTATCATAGTAGCATTGCCCGATTTAGTAAGCAAAAAATAAAGCTCAGTTATATGTAAACTCAAGAAAAACAAGGATGCCAGGCGCCGGTGGCTCATGTCTGTAATCCCAGCACTTGGGAGGCTGAGGCGGGTGGATTATCTGAGGTTGGGTGTTTGAGACCAGCCTGGCCAACATGGTGAAAATCCACCTCTACTAAAAACACAAAAAGTAGGCAGACATGGTGGTGCGCCCCTGTAATCCCAAGGCAGGAGAATCAGTCGAACCTGGGAGGCAGAGGTTGCAGTGAGCCGAGATCATACCACTGCACTCCAGCCTGGCCTGGGCAACAGAGTGAGACTCTGTCTCTAAATAAATAAATAAAAATAAAAACAAGGAATACATTTTTAGTATCAATGTGTTCTATATTTCGTATACTTTAAACAAACATTATGTAAGTACGTTGCATATAAATAATTTTTTCCCCAAATGAGCCCACTTTAGGAGGAGTGATAAATAATTTTTAATATTAATATGTCTACAGTATAACCATATGCCAAAATAAGGTTGCCATATTTAGCAAATAACATAGGACAATATCTAGTTACATTTGAATGTCAGATAAATGATGAATAATGTTTTAGTGTAAACATGTCCCAGGCCTGGCGGTGGCTCATGCCTATAATCCTAGCACTTTGAGAGGCCGAGGCAGGACAGGAAGATCACTTGAGCCCAGGAGTTGGAGACAACCTGGGCAATATGGCAGGACTCCATCTCTACAAAAAATATAAAAATGACCCTCAGGTGTTGGTGCACATGTGTGATGCCAGTTACTCAGGAGGCTGAGGTGGGAGGATCACTTGAGACCAAGAAATTGAGGCTGCGGTGAGCCATGTTCACACCACTGCAGCCTGGGTGACAAAGTGAGACCCTGTCTGAAAAACAAAACAAAAATATGTTTCAACAGTGTATTTGAGGCACCCTTGTACTAAATATTAAATACTAACAGTATATCTTATAATTATATTGCAACATGTATTTGGAACATACTTATACTGAATTCTTTTTTATTTTATGTCCTTCTCATATGCAAAATATATTCAACATACTGAATTCTAATGCCAAATTATCTTCTAAATAGGAATGATATAAGTACATTCCAATAGTGTATTTGAGACATAGACTAACAATATATTCGTTTTGTATCTGAAAATCAGATGGGGGTGAGATCATGATGCAAAGAGGGTCCTCAGCTCTGGGACTGAGCTCAGGGTAGCTGAAGCTGCCCATTGCTGAAAAGGAAGCAGGAGTATGTGAGCTAAGGAGGGAGAGAAGGACCCACCTCCAGGGACCCGAGCCTGAGCACCATGCATCTGCTGAATAGCTGTTTATTGAGAGTCTGTGTGTACCAGGCACTGTTCAGGACACTGGGGTGGGAGCACATCAGTGAGAGGGACTGATATGGTTTTAGCCCCTTGGAAGCCCATGTTCAGGGACACTCACCAGTAAACAAAGCAGATGCTTCCTGGAAATATAAATACCTAGAAGAAAAGAAAATGGGGCCTGGAGATTAAAAGTCCCAGGAGTGATGGCCGGGTGTGGTGGCTCACACCTATAATCCCAGCACTTTGGGAGGCTGAGGCGGGTGGATCACTTGAAGTCAGGAGTTCAAGACCAGCCTGGCCAACATGGTGAAATCCTGTCTCTACTAAAAATACAAAAAATTAGCCGGGTGTGGTGGTGCATGCTTGTAATCCCAGCTACTCTGGAGGTTGAGGTGGGAGAATCACTTGAACCCAGGAGGTGGAGGTTGCAGTCAGCCAAGAACGTGCCACTGCACTCCAGCCTGGGCAACAGACCAAGACTCCATCTCAAAAAAAAAAATAAAATCCCAGGAGTGTCAGTGAGGGGCTACCTCAGCTGGATAATCAGAGCCATGCCTCTGCATCTTATCCTGCTGGCAGCTGGTCCCTAGAGTGTTGTGTGTGAATGACACTATGTGGAAAAACCAGTATGGGAAAACCAGATGAGGGTTCTAAGGGCTATTATTCTCCTTCTTGAAAATTAGGCACTTGTAATGACATGGTTCGTATTCTTGGTAGCAGAAATTGGCCTGGTCCTTTGGAGCAGCAAAGGCTCATATGTGCGTTTATAACTGCTACCCACTTGGGAAATCTCCCTTGAGAGAACACTTAGTCTGTCTCTAGCATCAAGATCAAAGACGCCATCATAGGCCACCTGAACTCTAGATCCATTGGGAGGCAGCCTGGTGTCCATGGTGTCGAGCAGAGATTTCCGTTTTTTGTTTTTTTGTTTTTTTTTTTTTGAGACACAGTCTTGCTTTTGTTACCCAGGCTGCAGTGCAATGGTGCAATTTCAGCTCACTGCAACCTCCGCCTCTTGGGTTCCAGTGATTCTCCTGCCTCGGCGTCCAGTGTAGCTGGGATTACAGGAGCCCACCAGCACACTCAGCTAATTTTTTGTATTTTTAGTAAAGACAGGGTTTTACCATGTTGGTCAGGCTGGTGTCAAACTCCTGACGTCAAATGATCCACCCTCCTCGGCCTCCCAAAGTGCTGGGATTACAGGTGTGAGCCACTGCACCTGGCCTGAAATTTTTTTAAGTAGCAAAAACCTTTGTCCCAAACCCCACTTAAAAAAAAGTTAGGCTGGGCGCGGTGGCTTACGCCTGTAATCCTAGCACTTTGAGAGGCCGAGGTGGGTGGATCACCTGAGGTCAGGAGTTCAAGACCAGCCTGGCCAACAAGGTGAAACCCCATCTTATTTTTTTATTTAAAAAAAAAAAAAGTTAATCAGCTAAAAGCATATAATGAAATCATTATGAAAAAAAAAAAAAAAGGAAAAAAAATCAGCTAAAAGCAGAACTGTTGTGGTTACCAGGGGCTAGAAGGGGGAAGGGGAATTCTTTTGGGGGTGATGAAAGTATTCTGGAATTAGATTCTGGTGATGATTGCATAACCCTGAAAATATACCAGAAACTACTGAACTGTAAAAGGATAGGCTGGGCATAGTGACTCGTGCCTATAATCCCAGCACTTTGGGAGGCTGAGGAGGGGGGATCACTTGAGGTCAGCAGTTCAAGACCAGCGTGGCCAACATGGTGGAATCCAGTCTTTAATAAAAATACAAAAATTAGCCAGGAGTGGTGGTGGGCATCTATTGTCCCACCTACTTGGGAGGCTGAGGAGGGAGAATCACTTGAACCTGGGAGGCGGAGTTTGCAGTGAGTGGAGATTGTGCCATTGCACTGTAGCCTGGGTGACAGAGTGAGACTCCATCTCAAAAAGGAAGGGTGAATTTTGTGCTGTGTGAGTTATATCTCAATAAAAATGTTTCGGCCAGGTGCAATGGCCCATGCCTGTAATTCCAGCACATTGTGGGTCCAAGGTGGGAAGATGCTTAAGCCCAGGAGTTTGAGACCAGCCTGGACAACATGGTGAAACCCTGTCTCTACAAAAAATAGAAAAATCAGCCAGGCATGGTGGCTGCGCCTATAGTCTCAGCTCCTCAGGAGGCTGACTCAGGAGGATGACCTGAGCCCAGGAGTTCAAGGCTGCAGTGAGCTATGATGCACCACTGCACACCAGCCTGGGTGACAGTGTGAGACCTCATGTCCAAAATAAAAATAAAGAAAAATGCAGAACTGTTTGAGTTGAAGCTATGGAATGAGACGTAGAGTCCCAGTTTAATGGACGCCTCCTTGAACCTTTTTACGGAAGACTGCATGTGGCCCCCTCACACTGAAAAATCAACTCCAGTTGGAACTGGGCCCCATCTCTACAAAAAATTTAAAACTTAGCCCAGCATGGTGGCACATGCCTGTAGTCCCAGCTACTCGGGAAGCTGAGGTGGGAGGATCACTTGAGCCCAGGAGTTTGCTAGCCTGGGCGACAGGGTGAGATCTCATCTCTGAAAAGAAAAAGAAGCAGCTCACCAAGCCTACCCCAAGTTTAGAAAGATACTATTCTCCTGTATATGTGCAGCTAACGAATGTGAAGAAAAGTGCCATCTGACTAGTGACTGGGGACAAAATTCAAGAATGTGGTGAGGTTTTTTGTTTTTGTTTTTGTTTTGAGACAGAGTTTTGCTCTTGTTGCCCAGGTTGGAATGCAGTGGTGCCATCCTGGCTCACTGCAACCTCTGCTTCCTGGGTTCAAGCGATTCTCCTGCGTCAGACTCCAAAGTAGCTGAAACTAGAGGTGCCTGCCACTATGCCCATCTAATTTTTGGTATTTTAATAGAGACAGGGTTTCACCAGGTTGCCCAGGCTGGTCTTGAATTCTTGAGCTCAGGCAATCCACCCACCTTGGCCTCCCAAAGTGGTACATTACAGGCATGAGCCACTGTGCCCAGCCTCAGAAACACATTTCTCCAAAGATTTTCAAAGATTTCATTCCCCCCCCGCCTTTTTTTTTTTGCGATGAGGTCTCTGGTACAGTCATGAATCATGACTCACTGCAGCCTTGACCTCCCAGGCTCAAGTGATCCTCCCACCTCAGCATCCCAAGTAGCCTCTAAGTAGGTGGTACGTGTAAAACACTTCTGGGTCTGGGTCTGGGAATTGGGAGGCGACGAGGTGCAGTGGGGACTGTGGTGAACCAGATAGCAGAACCCTCCCTAAGGGACAGCTGCAACTCAGCCCCTGGCCTATGTTTGTCTGAGTGGGTTCCACCTAGTGGTATAGGGTCTTCCAAACAGGGAGAGAAGCCAGAAATCTGGATTTCATATAATTTATTTTGAGACAGAGTTTCCCTCTGTCACCCAGGGTGTAGTGCAGTGACACGACCTCAGCTCACTGCAATCTCTGCCTCCCAGGTTCAAGTGATTCTCCTGCCTCAGCCTCCTGAGTGGCTGGGATTACAGGTGTGCACCACCACACCCGACTAATTTTTCTATTTTTAGTAGAGATGGGGTTTCACCTTGTGGGCAACGCTGGTCTTGAACTCCTGACCTCAGGTGATCCGCTTGCCTTGGTATCACAAAGTGTTGGGGTTAGAGGCGTGAGCCACTGCACCTGGCCTGGATTCTTTAACACATTGGTATTCAACAGGGATTGGTCCTCCCCTACCCCCCATGGAACATTTGGCAATGTCTGGAGGTGTTTCAGGTTGTCACAACTTGACGTGAAGGGCATCACTTTGGCATCTTCCTAGGAGAGGCCAGAGGTGCTGCTAAACGGCCTATGATGCACTAGAGAGCCCCTATGCACAGAGAATTATCTGGTGCAAAATGTCGTTAGTGTTATGATTGAGAAACCCTGATCTAATGTAAAACCTCTCAATTCTTCTCCTCTTCCTCTTCCTCCTCCTCCTCCTGCCGCTGCTGCTGCTCCTCCTCTTCCTCCTCCCTCTCCTTTTCCTCCTCCTTCTCTCTCCTACTTTTAGAAACAGGTATCTCTGTCAGCCATGTTGAAATACAGTGGTGCAATCATAGCTCACCGCAGCTTCCAAGTCCTATGCTCAAGCAATCCTCCCACCTCAGCCCCAACAATTTCTTAATTCTAAATAATATACTCTGCGGCCAAACCAAGCCCTTCCATAGGCCCCTTTTGCTGTATCTGCTGTGCACAGCCACGCTGTTCTCATCTGCTAATGGGAGGGGAAGGTGGGCCACAATAATGAGTGTGTGTTTAGCAAGCCTCATAGGTGCCCCCTCAGTGGCCAGTTCTACCAGAGTTCATTTTCTAATGTATTTTCTCCAAAGTGATAAAGTCTGGAATAATTCACTTACCACTAAGTTAAATTTTTTTTTTTTTTTTTGAGATGGAGTCTCGCTCTATTGCTCAGGCTAGAGTGCAGTGGCACAATCTGGGCTCACTGCAACCTCTGCCTCCCGGCTTCAAGTAATTCTCCTGCCTCAGCCTCCTGAGTAGCTGGGACTACAGGTGTGTGCCACCACACCTGGCTAATTTTTCTATTTTTAGTAGAGATGAGGTTTCACCATGTTGGCCAGGCTGGTCTTGAACTCCTGACCTCAGGTGATCCACCCACCTCGGCCTCCCACTGTGCTGGGATTACAGGCGAGAGCCACTGCGCCCAGCCGTATTTTGCTTTTGGCTTACCTTTCCCTTCACCTTGCTTTTGCTTTTACTCATTTCACCTGTTATTTAACCTCCATTTCCCTCTGCTATTTTCCTGCATGTTAGGGAGTCACTTTGCAGCGCAGCCTTCACCTGCCGCCTGGCCTGCCTGACCACAGAGACGCACCCGCTCAGCCTGGGCCAGCCCTCTGGGGGCTGAACGTGCTTTACCCCTGCCTGGGACCCTCTCGTAGCCCCCGGGGAAGGAGGTGTTAACCCAGGGCCACTGAAGCTCTCGAAATGTCCCCATTTCATAACGCTTCCAGCTGAAGCAGGAGGGCTTAGGAGATTCTTTGCCTCTTGTATCCTCCTGGGGCCTCTCCAAAACCAGTGACCTGGGGACCCGGAGTGCAGCTGCTCCTGGGCTTGCAGGGTCCCTGAGGACACAGTCAGGACTCATCAACCTCCCTCCCCGAAGTCTACAGGTGAGGTCTGGGGGTTGTTACCCTGGCCTGGGCAGAGGCAAGGAAACACAGGAGGAGGAAGTACAACTTTTAATAGCCCCGGGACTGAGTGGCCACTGTTCTCCCAGGCCTGGATACCTCAGGCTCCAGATGTGTCCCCAGGACCCAGGTCCTGGATTGAGGGGTGAGCTCCCAGATGAAAGCCCCCATCACTGTCCGAAGCAGCCCACGCGGGCTGCTGTTGCTGGCTATCAGTACACCACAGACTTGTTGCTGTGCTCTCTGCTTCCCACCCTTGTGGGATCTCTCTCTGGGGCTGTTGTGTCTGGCCCAGTAGGCTGGCAGTTGCCAGGGAAGAGCCCCCGCTTTGATCGTCCAGGGGACATGGTGGTCGGGGGCAGCTTCTCCATCTTCCACTTGTACAACGTCACCCTGTTTGATTTTATTGCTCTGCCAGCTGGCTTGGAGTATTCGAGGTAAGCGGCTGCCAGGGTGTTTGGTGGAGACCACCTTTACTAGTGTTTCTCTAAAGCCTCAGGCAGTGGCTGATTCTCAGAATCCCACCTGGATGGCCAGGATTCATCCTGTCTGTCTGGATGCTGTTCGACCTGTCTCACTGGCCCCCATCTTAGCACCTTGCTCCATTTTTCCTTCTCGTTTGCTGTCTCTGTCTGGAGGGTGAGTTGCTTGTCTCCTCATTGTCTGTGCTGCGGGGACTGCAGAGGTGAGACAGGGATTCTCCCCTCTCTTGTCCACTGCCAACCTTTGTGCTTAGAGCAGTGCCAGGCACAGGTAAGTGTGTTTGTTCAATGAACAAGTGTTTGTGCAATGAACAAATTTCTCTTTCTTTCTTTATTTTTTTTAAGACAGTGTCTTGCTCTGTTGCCTAGGCTGGAGTACAGTGCAGTGCAGTAGCACGATCTTGGCTCGCTGCAACCCCCACTCCTGAGTTCAAGCAATTCTCCTGCCTCAGCCTCCCGAGTACCTGGGACTACAGGTGCCTGCCATCATGCCCGACTAATTTTTGTGTTTTTAGTAGAGACGGGGTTTCACCATATTGGTCAGGCTGGCCTCAAACTCCTGACCTCAGGTGATCTGCCCACCTTGGCCTGCCTAAGTGTTGGGATTATAGGCCTGAGCCACCGCGCCCGGCCCAAATTTCTTCATAAGTTGATCAGCCCCAGGAATTCCTCTTTACCTGTGTGTCCCATCACTCATTTCTGTCCCAGGTTCCCAAACTGCCTTTGCAGACAGTTCTTCACATAGTCCTTCTAGTAATTTTTTTCTTTTTTAAAAAATAAATATGTTTAACATTTTATATTATTCTACTTTTGGAGACAGGGTCTGGCTCTATTGCCCAGGCTGGAGTGCGGTGGCACAATCATAGCTCACTGCAGCCTTGACCTCCTAGCTCCAGTGATCCTCCCACCTCAGCCTCCTGAGTAGTTGGCACCACAGATGCATGCCACCAGACTCGGCTGAGTTTTTAATATTTAAATTTATGTTTCATTTTTTGTAGAGACAGAGTCTCACACGACCTAGGCTGGTTTCTAACTCCTGGGCTCAGACGATCCTCCCGCCTTAGCCTCCCAAAGTGTTGGGACTATAAGCCTGAGCCACCATGGCCGGCCTGTTTACCTTTATTTAAACATTGCCAAAGTGTTTTCCAAAGCAATCATATCATTTTGCATTCTCTCCAGAAATGTGTAAGATTTCTAGTCACTACACTTGCCATCACTTGATATTGCCAGGTTATTTTTTTTTTCTAATTGATTAACAGTAATTGTATATATTGGCCAGGCATGGTGGTTCATGCCTGTAATCTCAGCACTTTGGGAGGCCAAGGTGGGTGGATCACAAGGTCAGGAGTTCAAGACCATCCTGGCCAAGATGGTGAAACCTCCTCTCTACTAAAAATATAAAAATTAGCTGGGCATGGTGGCTGGCGCCAGTAGTCCCAGCTAATTAGGAGGCTAAGGCAGAGAATTGCTTGAACCTGGGAGGCGGAGGTTGCAGTGAGCCGAGATCGCACCACTGCACTCCAGCCTGGGCGACAGACTGAGACTCTGTCTCAAAACAAAAAAAGTTGTATATATTTATGGGGTACAATATGATGTTTCAATATATGTATACATTATGGAATGATTAAATTGGGCTAATCAACATATCCATCTCCTTACATCCTTATCATTTTTTGCAATGTGAACATTTTGCAATTTTGAAATATACATTCATTATTAATAACTATAGTCTCCACACCGTGCAATAGATCTGGAAACCTATGCCTTCTGCCTAACTGAAACTTGGAGCACCCCCCACCCCTTTTTGGCTGTTCTGCCATGTTGCTATGCCCATGTCATGATCAGTGCAAGGTCAGAGATAACCAGGTCTACAGGCTTGTGTCTTTTCACATGTCAGGTGTTTACTGATGTTATTTCAGTCACAAAAGCCTCGAGCTACATGGAGTTCCCAAGGAGGCAGTTATCCTTTGTGCTTCTCATTCACTTAGGGGTCAGAGCCAAACACAGAGGCTCAAGCCACTCCACAAGTCAGTCAATACTGCAAACCATATATAATAGTATACTTACTGTATAAATGTTAGAGGGTAAACATTCCACACCCAACAAAGTGACATTTAACATTAAGAGAAAAAAGAGGAGTAAAAGTTAAGGAACCAGTTCTGAGACATCGAAGAAGACAAAAGGCATTCTGGTTTGGGCCAGCAGTGGGTAGGTGGTCTGTGAGGTCAGTGGCTTATTGTCTTGCAAGGAAGAGTCTTTGAGGTGGCAGAGCCTTCGGTCACAGATGCTGAGTTGTTCTCATGAGTGACTGCAGAACAGTGTCAGTTAAAACAGCCATTTTGAGCGGCTAAAGACCTAATTTTTTTTTTTTTGAGATGGAGTCTCTCACTGTCGCCCGGGGTGAAGTACAATGGCGTGATCTCAGCTCACTGCAACCTCCGCCTCCTGAGTTCACATGATTCTCCTGCCTCAGCCTCCCAAGTAGCTGGGATTACAGGCATGCACCACCACACTGGCTAATTTTTTGTATTTTTAGTCAGGACAGTGTTTCACTATGGTTAGCCAGGCTGGTTTCGAACTGCTGACCTCAAGTGATCCTCCTGCCTAGACTTCCCAAAGTGCTGGGATTATGGGCATGAGCCACCGTGCCCAAGAAGGTCTAGAGTAGTCCTCTGGTAAGAACTGATAGTGGAAGAGTGTGCTTATGTCCTTACCTGGTTAGGTACAGTCTTTATTTTTTTATTTGTTTATTAAACAAAACATCCAGCCAGGCGCAGTAACTCCCAACTGTAATCCAGCACTTTGGGAGGCTGAGGTGGGCAGATCACCTGAGGTCAGAAGTTTGAGACCAGCCTGAACAACATGGAGAAACCCCATCTCTACTAAAAATACAAAAGTAGCCAGGCGTGGTGGCGCATGCCTGTAGTCCCAGCTACTCAGGAGGCTGAGGCAGGAGAAACACTTGAACCCGGGAGGTGGAGGTTGCAGTGAGCCCAGATCACACCATTGTACTCCAGCCTGGGCAACAAGATTGAAACGCCATCTCAAAAAAAAACAAAAAAAATCCTATCCCTGTACAGATGCAGTTGCTTTAAAAAAAAAGAAAAAAATCCTATCCCTGATGGCAGAGTGCCCTATGAAATAGAAAATGGAGTCTTTTGCTAAGATGTAGTTATGTCAAGTGTGATGTGTACGATACATTCATGCACATGTGCTTGTGGAGGGAGGCTTGTGTCCTCATCCCTTTGAGTGTGCATAACCTCTAGGCCTCACTGCGCGCCTCTGCAGCTGCAGTGGGTGGTAAACCTGGGCTTCTCCCTCCCCTCAGCATTTCCACCTGGGGCTACCGGGCGGCCCAAGGATTCATATTTGCTATCGAGGAGATCAACAGGGATGCCCACGTGCTCCACAACCTCACGCTGGGCTTATCCATCTGGAACTCAGGGGACTCAGTGCACACAGTCCTCCATGAAACTATGATCTTTTTCACCAGCAGGAGGAGCCCATCCCCAACTACAAGTGCTGGCCCAGCCCTCCCCTTGCTGCCTTGGTCGGAGAAACGCGCTTGGCACTTTCCATCCCAATGGCCAGGCGTCTGGGGCTCTACAAGTTTGCCCAGGTGAGTAGCCCAGAGTCCTGCCTTCCCCTGACATTCACTGTGGTATTTATTGGCCACAATGGTGATGATGCTGAGGCCTTGCAGCTGAGAGGCAGGCCCCTCCGTACAGCCTGATACCATCCTCCTCACCTCGACAAGCACTTTGGGAGGCCAAGGCAGGCGGATCACCTGAGGTCCGGAGTTCAAGACCAGCCTGACCAACATGGAGAAACCGCCCCCGCCCCCGTCTCTACTAAAAGTAAAAAAAATTGGCCGGGTGTGGTGATGCATGCCTGTAATCTCAGCTACTCTGGAGGCTGAGGCAGGAGAATCGCTTGAACTGGGGAGGTGGAAGTTGTGGTGAGCTGAGATCACACCATTGCACTCCAGCCTGGGCAACAAGAGCAAAACTCCGTCTCAAAAAATAGAGAGAGAGAACGATAATTGCTCCTGCATTCACTAGGACACTGAGGTTTAGGGAACTATCAATGACACTTTGCAGTTCACCCCAGCCATGGGGTGCTGAAGCTGGGGTTTTAATCCATGCCATAGGGCTTGTGCCACCAGCCTCCTCTCTGCCCCGCTGGGGCCTCGTGACTCTCAGGCCCTCTGTGTCATTCTTATAACAGTAGCAGTAGCCAAAAGAAAAGGGCTACCTTTTCTTTTCTGCTTATTTTATTATTTAATTTTTGAGATGGAGTCTGGCTCTGTCACCCAGGTTGGAGTGCAGTGGTATAATCTCAGCTCATTGTAACCTCCATCTCCCAGCCAGGTTCAAGCGATTTTCCTGCCTCAGCCTCCTGAGTAGCTGGGATTACAGGTGCCCATCACCACACCCAGCTAATTTTTTGTGTTTTTAGTAGAGATGGGTTTTCACCGTGTTAGCCAGGCTAGTCTTGAATTCCTGACCTCAGGTGATCCACCCGCCTCAGCCTCCCAAAGTGCTGGGATTACAGGCTTGAGCTACCCACCCAGCCTATTTTAATTTTTTTAGAGAGGGGGTCTCACTCTGTTGCTCAGGCTGGAATGCAGTGGCATGATCACAGCTCACTGCAGCCTCGACTTCCTGGGCTCAAGCAGTCCTCTTGCCTGAAATATAATCCATATACCACACAACTGACTCATGGCTTTTGGTATGTTAAGAGTTGTCCAGACATTCTCACAGTCAATTTGAGAACATTTTCATTACCCCACAAGGAAGCCCCAACCCCTTTAGCCAGCAGTTCCCAATAGCCCCACCTGCTGACAGCCATTGATCTATGTTCTGTCTGTACAGATTTGCTTTTTCTGGACATTTCCTATAAATGGAATCATACACTATGTGGTCTTTTGTGACTCACTTCTCTCACTAAATATGATGTTTTCAAGGTTCATCCATGTTGCAGCCTGTGTCAGAGCCTCATTCCTTTCTCTTGATTAATTTTCCATCATAGGCTGGGTGTAGTGGCACTGTGGGAAGCCACAGTGGGAGGATTGCTTGAGGTCAGGAGTTCAAGACCAGCCTGGGCAACATAGGGAGACTCCATCACTACAGAAAAAAAAATAACTATGTGTAGTGGCATGCACCTGTGGTCCCCGCTACTCAGAAGGCCAAGGTAGGAGAATCACTTGAGTCTGGGTGGTCAAGGCTGCAGTGAGGTATAATCGCACCATTGCACTTCAGCACTGGGCAACAGTGCAAGTCTCTGTCTCTTAAAAAAAAAAAAAAGAAAAATTCCATTGTACGAATAGACTATATTGTGTGTATCCATTTATCAGTTGATGGATATTTGAGCTGTTTCCATTTTGGGGCTATTGTGAATAGGGCTGCTATGAACATTTGTGTATCAGTTTTTGTGTGTATGTTCAGTATGTTTTCAATTATCTTGGTTGCATGGGTAGAATTTCTGGGTCAAATGGTCATTCTATGTTTAACTATTTGAGGAGCTTCCAGAGAGTTTTCCGAAGCAGCTGCACCATTTTACATTCCCCTCAGCATTGTATGACGATTCCAATTTAAATATATTCATCCTTGATTGAGAAACCTGTAAATTTGGGTTTACAGAATTCCTCTGTCCTTGAACCCCTTAAATTTGCAAGGTTTGTTGGCCTGCTGTGGGAGAGGCCTTCCTTTCTACCTTTGAAGCAGGGGCCCTGTAAATCACAGAACAGATTGGAGGGGCCTTCCTGGGTGGCTTTGTGAATGTAGGGGCCACAGAGAAAGCTCACCCCTTACTCCTTCAGGGTGGGTTGTCATGTAGCGGAGAGTTTATTCTGAAGTGTGACACTTCAGGTATGGACTTGATCGCACAATTAGTGCAGTCCTATCCTGATAAAAAGGAGAGTTGATTCCTATAGAATCTCTGCAAATAACCACATTGATCTTCTAGGTGCTTTTAACCCCAAAGTATCAAGCCAGGCTGATTTTTCCAAGAATTCACTTTGATTACCTCCAACTTGGATGCTTACATAAAATGCTTCTGAACTGGAAGTTTCTATATGTAGACTTTCTTTTCTTTCCTTTTAATTAAAGCACATTTAAAGAATTAGAAACTCTATTTTTCTTTTTATTTATTTATTTATTTTTGAGATGGAGTCTCGCTCTGTTGCCCAGGCTGGAGTGCAGTGGTACGATCTCGGCTCACCGCAACCTCTGCCTCCTGGGTTCAAGCAATTCTCCAGCCTCAGCTTCCTGAGTAGCTGGGACCACAGGTGCCCGCTACCATACCCAGCTAATTTTTGTATTTTTAGTAGAGACAGGGTTTCACTGTGTTGCCCAGTCAGGTCTTAAACTCCTGACCTCAGGTGATCCACCCACCTTGGCCTTCCAAAATGCTGGGATTACAGGTGTGAGTCACCGTGCCTGGCTTAACAACAACAACAACAACAAAAAAAAACAGACAAGCTCTCCCTGTCTTGCCCAGGCTAGTCTGCAACTCCTGGGCTTAAGTGATCCTCCCAACTTGGCCTCCCAGGGTTGGGATTATAGGCCTGAGCCACTGCACGCAGCTGCAACTGCATTTCTTGACTGCAGCTCAAGAAGCTCTTGTTTTCCTGTATCTATAGGGTTTCCAGATAAAACAGGACCCCTAGTTAAATTTGGTTTTCAGATAAACAATGAATAATTTTTTAGTAGAATTATTTCCCAAATATTGCATAGGAAATACGCTAAAATATTACGTGAATGTATCTGAAATTTGAATTTAATTGGGTATCCTGTTGTTTATTTTCAAAATCTGGCAGCTCCACCTGTTGAGTCAGCCTTACGGGTCTGTGTAAACCCATCAGAGCAGAGCATCTTTTCGTTCAGACCCTGTAACCTTTGTATAGCCTGTTTCCTTACTACCCTCTGGTGGTAGGAGAATGTTTTGCACCCATACAAGGAGCATTAAAGACTGATCCATCAGACCCCAGAGACCAAGCAGTTTCATCCTGTGCCTTAGCCACAGGTCAGAAGCAAACACAGACACAAAACCCCATTGACCCCGATTTCACAGAACTCTTGTATCTTCCGGGGCACAAGAGGTAGTCTCTTTATTGGCAAATCGACAAATAGGAAAAAACTGACAAAGATCACAGTATGGCCAAACAACAGAAGCAGGTTCCGAGTCATTGCCGCTGCCGGTGAAGAATAATCCATCTGTGCTGTGCAAACCATAACTAGAATCAGAACCCCAGGCCCGGCACGGTGGCTCCAGCCTGTAACCCCAGAGTTTTGGGAGGCTGAGGCAGGAGGATCACTGGAGCCCAGGAATTCAAGACAAGGCTGGGAAACATAGTGAGATCCCTATGTCTATAAAATAGTAATAATAATAATTTTTTTTAAACCGGGGGTGAGAAAACAAAGGAAAAAAAACTGGGGGTGGTGGTGCACATCTATAGTCCCAACTACTTGGGAGGCTGAGGCAGGAAGATCTCTTGAGCCCAGGAGGTAGAGAATGTCGTGAGCTGTGATCCTGCCACTGCACTGTAGCCTGGGTGACAGTGAGACCCTGTCTCAAAAAAAAAAAAAACGCCTCACCAGGAAGGAGAAACGTAAGTTTAAAGTGGGCAAAAATGAGAGGAATGAACATAAACTTCAGTTGTTCCTTGGGGCCAGGTGCAGTGGCTCACAACTGTAATCCCAGCACTTTGGGAGGCAGGCAGATCACCTGAGGTCAGGTGTTCAAGACCAGCCTGTCCAACATGGTGAAACCCTGTCTCTACTAAAAATATGCAAAGTAGCCAGGTATGGTGGTGTGCACCTGTCCTGTAATCCCAGCTACTCTAGAGGCTGAGGCAGGAGAATCGCTTTAACCCAAGCGGTGGAAGTTGCAGTGAGCCAAGATCATGCCACTGCACTCCAGCCTGGGTGACAGAGTGAGACTCCATTAAAAAAAAAAAAAATTGTTCCTTGGATTTCATTCCAGGAACCAAAAAAGAGGTGTGTCTGGGCTTAAGCAGCCCTTAAGGGATACAAAAGCAGGTGAGCCCACCAGGGCACTTCAGTGGGCCCTCCTTAACCCTCAGGCCATCATTTCCAGATACTCTCATGCCAGGGAACAAGAGCGTGGTGAATCTGGCTTGGGCATCTGTTTTTTAGAAATGTTATCTGGATGGTGCCATGGTGGGACTCAGTTGTCGAAAGGGCACACAGAGAATCACCATCAGGTAAGAGATTGTTAGAAGTGCAAATGCTGGGGCCTGCGCCATAACGAAATCTCACATTAACACTGGAGATGATCTGGGCTCCGTGATCCAGTAGCCGTTCTTCTCATAGAAAGACGATCATGTCCCAGCTCTGACCTAATTAGGGTGGGCGGCTATCCCCAGGACTCAAGGTATCTGTGGGACTCTTCTCTTTTCTTCCTCTTTTTTTTTTTTTTTTTTTTTTGAGATGGAGTTTCATTCTGTTGCCCATGCTGGAGTACAGTGGCATAATCTTGCAATCTCTACCTCCCAGGTTCAAGCTATTTTCCTGCCTCAGCCTCCAGAGCAGCTGGGATTACAGGCACGCCCCACCACGCCCAGCTATTTTTTGTATTTTTAGTAGAGATGGGGTTTCACCATGTTGGCCAGGCTGGTTTCAAACTCCTGACCTCAAGTGATCCACAAGCCTCGGCCTCCCAAAGTACTGAGATTACAGGTGCGAGCCACCATACTTCGCCTCTTAATTTTTCTTTTTTTTTGTTTCTCTCTCTCCCTTCCTTCCTTCCTCTTTCTTTCGCCCCTCTCTCCTCCCTCCCTTTCCTCCCTGCCTCCTTTCCTCCCTCATTTCCTTCCTCCAGTCCTTTCCTCCCTCCCTCCTTCCCTTCTTCCCTCCTTCCTTCCTTCTCTCTTTTTTTTTTTTTTTTTTTTTTTTAGTTGGAGTCTTGGTTTTTTTTCCCAAGATGGAGTGCAGTGGTGGGGTCTCAGCTTACCGCAATCTCCACCTTCTGGGTTGAAGCGATTCTCCTGCCTGAACCTCCTGAGTAGCTGGGATTAAGGTGTGTGCCACCACACCTAGCTAATTTTTGTATTTTTAGTAGAGACAGGGTTTCACCATGTTGGCCAGGCTGATCTTGAACTCCTAACCTCAAGTAATCCGCCCACCTCAGTCTCCCAAAGTGGTAGGATTATACGCATGAGCCACCATGCCTAGCCTCTCTTTTTCTTTCTTCCTTTCCTCCTTTCTTTCTTGCTTCCTTTCTCTGCTTGTGCATGCTCGCCTGTCTTTGCTTCCTTCCTTCCTTCCCTGCCTCCCTCCCCCGTTCTATTTCTTTCTCATTTCTTTCTTGCTTTTTTTTTTTTTTTTAAGATGGGGTTTCACCATGATGGCCAGGCTGGTCTTGAACTCCTGACCTCAGGTGATCCACCCACCTCGGCCTCCCAAAGTGCTAGGATTACAGGCGTGAGCCACCACGCCCAGCCTTCTTTCTCATTTCTTTCTCTCCCTCTCTCCCTCCCTTCCTTCCCTCTTTTCTCTTTCCTTCCTTAATTTCTCTTTCTCTCCTTCTTTCTTTTCTCTCTCTCTCATTTTCTTCCCTTCCCCTCCCCTCCCTCCTTCCTTTCTTCCTTCCTTTCAGGGGTCTTACTGTATTGCCCAGGCCGGTCTCAACCTCCTGGGCTCTAGCAGTCCTCCTGCCTTGGCCTCCCAAAGCACTGAGATTACATGCAAGAGCCACTATGCCTGGCCTTGTGTGAAATTTTATTTATTTATTTATTTATTTATGAAATGGAGTCCCATGTGTCACCCTCTCTGTTGCCCTGGCCTCTTCCCACTCAGGTCGGTCCCTCCACACTGGCCAGCCTCAGCAACAAGACCCAGTTCCCGTCCTTCCCTCGGACCGTGCTCAGTGACCTCACAACTGTCCACACAGTGGCGCAGCTGGTGCTTCACTTCCGATGATGGTCTTGGATAGGCGTCTTGGCGCAGGAGGATGACTTTGGGCTTCAGGGCAGCTCTCTGGTGGTCCAGGAGCTAGGCCAGGCTGGGGTCTGCATTGAGTTCCACCTCCACATCCCCACCCATGAGTCCCCAAAGTTAAAAAACATCATCCAGCAGATGGAGAGCTGTACGGCCACCATCATCCTGGTCTTCATCAACAGCTGTACTTCCAACTCATCCTGCAGGGTCTGGCAGGCCGAGGCGTCCTGGGCCAGGTCTGGGTCAGCTGGGATACTCTGCACATGGAACTGGCCCTGACCACGCCAGATGCCTCCCAGGTCCTGCAGGGCTCGTTCAGCCTCCTGCTTCACTACAGCCAGCCCCCTGACTTCCCTGAGTTTCTCTCTCACCAGCACCCTGCCAGGCCCCCGGAAGTCATGTTCATACAGAGGTTCTGGGAGGTCACCTTCAAGTGCACATGGCCCCGCGGGAGTCAGGGGCCAGCAGGGAACAGCACAACCACCATGGGAGTCCAGTTCTGCTCAGGAAATGAGAGTCTGAGGGCTGAACACTACCATTTCCAAAAGGAGAGTAAAGTAAACATTGTCTACACAGCGGTCTACACCCCACCTGAAGCCCTGGCAGCCTGTGAGCATGGAGATGAGGGGTGTGTAGATCCCGGGGACTTCCAGCTGTGGCAGGTGAGAGGTGAACATTTGGAGTGGGGCTAAACATGGTGGCTCATGCCTGTAGTCCCAGTACTTTGGGAGACCAAGGTGGGAGGATCACTTGAGCCCAGGAATTCAAGATCAGCCAGGGCAACACAGTAAGACCCCAAATCCACAATTTTTTTTTTTTTTGAAATGGAGTCTTGCTCTGTCACCTAGGCTGGAGTGCAACAGTGCAATCTCAGCTAACTGCAAGATCCGCCACCTGGCTTCAAGTGATTCTCCTGCCTCAGCCTCTTGAGTAGCTGGGATTACAGGCATGTGCCACCACATCTCGCTAATTTTTGTATTTTTAGTAGAGATGCAGTTTCACCATGTTGGCCAGGCTGGTCTTCAACTCCTGACTGAGGTGAGTGGCCATGATCCACCCACCTCAGCCTCCCAAAGTGTTGGGATTACAGGTGTGAGCCACCACACCCGGGCAAGAAAATTTTTTAAAATTAGCCCATCATGATGGTGCATTCCTGTAGTCTCATCTACTTGGGAGACTCAGGTGTGAGGATTGCTTGTGTCGTTGAAGCTACAGCAAGCCATGATGGTGCCACTGCACTCCAGCCTGGGCAACAGAGCAAGACCTTGTCTCAAAAACAAACAAAGTATGGAGTGGATGATTCAGGGAAGGGCAGATAGCAGGAAACTCACTTGGTCTAAGCTATGGGGGAAGGATAGAGGCAGCACTCCTCAGTGAGGATATCTTGTGTTCACAGCCCTGAGCCACATCTTAGGAGCACTAGATGAGGAATCTTTTTTTTTTTTTTTTTTTTTGGAGAAGGAGTCTCGCTCTGTCATTCAGGCTGGAGTGCAGTGGTGCAATCTTGGTTCACTGCAACCTCCGCCTCCTGGGTTCAAGCAATTATGACTCAGCCTCCCGAGTAACTGGGATTACAGCTGCCCACTACCATGCTCAGATAATTTTTGTATTTTTAGTAGAGACGGGGTTTCACCATCTTGGCAAGGCTGGTCTTGACCTCCTGACCTTGTGATCTGCCCGCCTTGGCCTCCCAAAGTGCTGGGATGAGGCGTGAGCCACCGAGCATGGCCTTTTTTTTTTTTTCAATACAGGCTCTTGCTCTGTCGTTCAGGCTGGAGTACAGTGATGCATTCACAGCTCACTGCAGCCTCGACCTCCTGGGCTCAAGCAATCCTTCCACCGCAGCCTCCAGAGAAGCTGGGCCTACAGGTGCGCGCCATCACGCCAGGCTAATTTTTGTGGTTTTTTTGTTTTTGTTTTTGTTCTTTGTACAGATGGGGGTCTCGCTATGTTGCCCAGGGTGGTGTCGAACTCCTGAACTCAATCGATCCTCCCGTCACAGCTTCCCAAAGTACCGGGATTACAGGCATGAGCCACTGCGCCCGAACCGCTCCATACATATTGATACGAGAAAACTCACAGGATGGGTCGCTGGTAACCCATCCTCCCATAAAGCTTGGCCTCTGGAAAGAGACCTGGGAACTAGCCCTGATGTTCTCAGCCGTGGGGCCTCGCAGAGATGGGTAGCTCGAATCAGGTTCCTTATCTTAAAGAATGGCAGCAGCCACTTTCTCACAATCTTGTGAACGCCGAATGGAGGAAGGATCCCTCGAGAGCGCTGAGAACTCGCCGAGCTCTTCCCGCGAAACCCAGGACCGCGAGTCAGAGCTGTCCTTTCACCCCGCCCAGGTAGGGCGGCGCGGGGCGGGGCGGCCCAGGCGGCTGTCCTGGCGGAGCCGCTCCCTGGCGCCGGAAGTGCCGCCCAGAACTACAGCGCCCAGCAGCCCCCGCGGCGCGCCCCGGTCGACGCCGGGGAAGCTGCCGCCATTGTCCGCGGCTGAGGTGAGGCCTTCGCTCGGGCTGTGGGGCCGCCGTAGCTGCTGGGCTCGGGGGTTGGGAGAGCCGGCGGGGAGAGGCAGCGCCAGGGCTGGTCCTGCGCCTGCACTTTCCGCGCCGGCTTTGCGCCCTCGTTGCCCTCGGCCCTCCCACCAGCCGCCAGCCTCCGGCCTCCCGCTTCCAGCCTCCAGGCGCGCTTTCTTGTCTGGCCGTACGGGCCTGGGTGAACCCTGCACGTCGGCGCCACGCGCCTTTGTCCCCGAGGCCGCGCCTGGAGCTCCCAAGCGCACTGCTGGGCCGGACCGCGGCGCGGGACAAAAGCCAAACGCCCCAGGCGAGGCGACCCCGAGCCTGCTGCGCTGCCTTCACGGGGGACCCGCGGCTGCGAGTCAGGTGAGGCCGGGACGAGCTTCTGCAGCGTCGCGGCCGCGTCGGTCTTGCGGAGGAAATTTGGGTCGGGAGCTCTGGAAGCAGGTGACATGGATGCTTCCGAGGCCGTTGATGGGAAGGATAACCCCGTTCATTCCCCAGCCCGCCTTTCTCCCCCTGCCAGTTCACGCAAAGCACTGTGAAGGACGTCAGACCCGGGTTGGAAACAGCCCCGGATTCCCTTAAACATGCGGTGACGGCGGCGGTCACTGTCAAGTTGCAAATAACAATGAGACATGCGGTTTGCATTCTGCGTTTTCGCGCTGATTCCGGTGTTCCTGAGGCTCACTAGGTGTTCTAGTGCTTTATGCGCGTACCCAGGAATCCATTAAAGAGGTTGCTGGCTTCTACAAAGATCTGGAACCTGGGGATTTAGGGGTCTGAGCGTCAGGCCCATCTCTAAGTCCTCCACACACACAAGCTTAGGCTTAGGAAATCTCGGATGTGGATTTTGTTTTGGAGGTGCGATTAAATTTACATAACATAATGTTCACCACTTTAACCACTTAAAAGTGTGAAGTTCATTGGTTTTATTGTATATTAATAAAGTTGTGCAACCATCACCACTATCTAATGCTAGAACATTTCATCAACCCCAAAGAAACTCTTATTCCCATTAAGCAGTCACTCCCCATTTTATTTTTCCCCCAGCTCTGGGCAACCACTAATGTATGAGGATTGCAAGTAGATTTTACAGTAATTGTTGTCAAATTAACCGGAAAGTTCCCCATCTGTGTTGTGACTGTCAGTCTCTTGGGAATGGCTAACAAATTTATACCTTCTCATCGGAATCATACTTTTTTTCCAGCTTATGCAAATTACCCTTCATTTTTCTCCAGGAATTGTGTTATTTTTTTGACATGTAAATTTTCTTAAATTCTCCTTGCAAGTTTTTTTGTTGCTTCTATGGATGGATTCCCTTCTTTGTTCCCACTGGGTCTTCTGTGAGAATGGACCAGTTTTGTCTTTTTTCACTTTTGTCACTAGGTGGGGAATTGCACTGTTCCCGGGCAGGTGTCTGGTCAGTCAGTCCTCCGGATGGCAGCCATCAACCCGTGGGCCTCCTGGGGTGAGTCCAAATCATGTTACTTCTGGGCCTCCCCCATGCTGCTGCAGTCATGGGTCAGAGCAGGGGAGGGGCTGAGGACTTTTGAGGATGGAAGTGGGGTCTGTTTGTCTTGGTACAAAATTAGAAGTGATTGGTGGTAAAGGAGGAAAATTGTTGGCATAAAAGACAGTAACTTTTATATGTTTTATAGTCTCTCCTGAGAGATGTCACTGGTTTTAAGAGATTTTTCTGGTGGTTTGTGGGGTTTCCTAAAAGATGGTGATACATAAAATATTGTCTCTACTGCTCCCCTATATATTTTTACCTTTATTATTTTTTTTTACTTATGTAGCATTGGTAACTTTAAAACAGTGTTAAGTAATAGTGACTCGCGTGTGCATTTCCTATGTGAATCCAGCTTATGTTGGATTTTTTTACATGCCTTTGGGCTCTGTTTATGGAATTTTGTAGTGCCCATTAGCGAGTCAGTTTCCTCTTGCATTTTGTTGCCTTTAATCACTAGGTTTGGTGTCACAGACCTAACCTAATTCTTCTGTGCAGGTGCCCTGACAGACCAGTCTTGGGGGATGACAGCTGTTGACCCATGGGCTTCCTGGGGTGAGTCAAGAGCCTGGTCAGCTGTGGGCTGCCATGTTGTAGCCTCTCCCTATAGTGCTCTGCCACAGCTGGGGATCAGAATGGGGACCAGGTGGGGCTTTGGGGCAGATGATCCAGATCTGTCTCTGTGAAGAGTTGGAACAAGGAAAGATCAGAAAACTCTAGTGAGCAATAAGATGATGGTGACATCTCAAGATGCATGAGAATTCATGCGTGGCCATTTAGGGTTCAGGCCCAGGAAGGCTGGTCACACCAGACACTGCTTCTCAGAGGTGGTACTTAATAGCACAGGGTGGGCAATGAGAGATTCATGTGTTCAAGTACTTTCCTAACCTTCTCTGAGCCCTAATTCCTTCATCTACAGAATGAGGAAGTGGGTTTCCTCCCTCATTCAAGGGGGAGGGGCAGGGGCTGGTCCTTAGTCCCCGCCGGGAAGGAAGGGTGAGCTCCTGGAAGCAAGAGTTGCCTCCATGACTTTTTTCTCGTTCCCTAGCTCTGTGTCCTCAGGAGCCTGCCTGGCACGTGGAGGGGAGCCCCGAGGAGGGGAGGAGGGCCGCTGGGCTCCCAGCAGCCCAGGTTCAGGTGAGATGGGGCCTCCACTTATTCTTGAAGGGCTGTCCTTTTCCGAAAGGATGATGTCCAGGTTATCCCTGGTCATCCCAGTTGATGCGGCTTGCCAGTTTACAACAGTTAAGAGTTTGAGTAGGGAAGGAAGCAACTGGAAGTTAATGCTTCCTGAGCGCAGGTAGGGAGAATCAGGCAGTTTTTAGTGACTCAGAGCCTTGCTGTCAACCAGCCTGTCCACAATGCTGAGCCTCGACTGTCCCTGGCTTATTGTGGAGGATGAGGGGCAGTCCTTTTGGCTGGCAGCCCCACTTCTCTTCCCTCTTCCCACCTTTACTCATGTCTTTAGCACCTGATTTAGGCTGATGCTGTGCAGTGAGCTCTATCCTTGCTGTGAGGGAAATAAGGACAGGTGTGAGCCTCCATCCTGAGGAGCTCCCAGACCCTTTTCCAGGGTTATTCACTCAGTTAAGGATATCTCACAGCCTACCTGGGGCCACACATGCAGTGTGGGATATGAGAAACCTGAGATGGGTAGAGTGGGCCTGGAGGAGCTCAGTTTACCTGATACATTGGGAGATGGGACAGAGTCTGTGTGGAGATCAGCTTTTGCTGTGGAGGGGAAGGCTGCTTGGGACACCTGGACCAAGAGGTGAAAAGAATGCATCAGCCAGTTGTGCACAGCCTGGTGAGTGGGAGTCTGGCCTCCTGCAGAACCACAGGGGTGGGGGGTGGCAGGCAGCACACTGTGTGACCAGTGCTTGAGTGAGACTGACTCCAGTTAGATTTTAGGCTGGAGAGGCCAGGATGAACCCAGCCAGGCCCTGAATGCCTGCTGCAGAGCTTCAGAAGTCTTGGGATTAGGGGGCACCAGGGTCCCGAATGTAGCTGGCAAGATTCCCCTAATGGGTGTGGAAAGAAGAGGGCTGTGGGAAGCAGGCTGGTGTTTCAGGCTTCAGTCTGACCAGGGCCTGGGAGCTAGGGAGGAGAGGAAGATCAGAGGTATAAAGAAATCAAAGCAGGTGACTTTGTGATTATCGGGATAGGGTGGCTCCCAAGAGAAATAGGACAATGGAGTCAATTTGAAAGGTGTCATCTCCCTGCATTCCTCCTGCCCAGTCTCCTCACCAGATGCAGCCACTTAAAAATTTTTTATAATAGCTTTATTGAGACAGTATTGGCATACCATAAAGTTTATCCTTTTAAAGTGTATCATTCAGTGGTTTTTAGTAGTCACAGAATTGTGCAGCAATACCAGTATCTAAATCTACAACGTTTTCATCATCCTAAAAAGAAATCCTGTACCCATTAGTAGTTACTTTCTGTTCCCCCTACCAACCACTAATGTACTTTCTGTCTCTATGGATTTGCCTAGTCTGGACATTTCATATAAATGGAATCTTAATATGGCACACCCTTTTGTGTCTGGCTTTTTTCACTTAGCATAATGTTTTTGTTTTTAAGAGTTATCCATATTGTAGCATTTAATCAGTGTTTCTTTTAATGACTGAGGCCGCCATTTTTAACTTCCTCTTTTCAGTTTTTTAGAGTTGTGTCTGTATTTCTAAATGGGAGATTTTTTTTAATTGGTTTTTCCTAGTTCATCAAAGTTACATTTACTCTGTTAGCTCCCTGCTATGAAAGATGAAGAAAAAGAGTTTTATTACCTTTTTTTAGGTCTTTTATTTGTAAGTCAAAATAATGAATCAAGGCTGGGTGTGGTGGCTCACGCCTGTAATCCCAGCACTTTGGGAGTCCAAGGCGGGTGGATCACCTGAGGTTGGAAGTTCAAGACCAGCCTGACAAACGTGGAGAAACCCTGTCTCTATTTAAAAAAAAAAAATCAAGCAGATACTTGGATATAAAACAAGATTTAAAAATAATGTCTCTACTTTATGCCTTTCCCCCAAATTAAAAAAATATTAATAAAACTGCTCACGGTTTCAAATCTGGTGGGTGAAGTGCATCATAAGTATGCTGTCCCCACTTGGCAGCGTTGCTATCCCTGGTCCAGGTGAGATGGGAAGCAGAAGGGCCTGAATCATATGATACAAGGTGATTGTTACCTGGCATCACAACTTGGGCAACTATGAGGTTTGGTGCTGTTACAATGTACAGTCATTATTAAATCCTAAAACAGAATCATCAGCAGTGAAGCTAGGCTATCCTGAAAGATGGCCCCTGAATCAGACTTAGGAGTAGAAGTTAGCTGTAATAAAACACTGCGAAGAAGCCCTGTTAACCACCATGCTACATTCTGCTGTTAATTTATGCTAGGGTTTCTGAGAATTATCAAATTTAATGCTAAGAAAATAAAACAGAATTAAAAATAACACCCTCCAATGTCTGAAGAGTTGTGATTTCTGACAACATGCTCCTGGCTGGCCCCCCCACCCCACACTCACTTTGGATTTTTCCCTGTGGGAAAGTTGGACTTGACTGTTGTGTGTTTTTAACTAAATGAGATTAACCCTGTGTCCCTTTATTGTTCCCTCGAAGTTAAATATTTATTGAAATAAAGCATTTATCTGGTGAAAACATCAAATGCTGTCATCCCTCATTATCTGAATAGTCCATTCATGGAAGTATGTCTAATAGTGAGGTTTTATCTACAGAAGCCCTGATCCCATTATTTCTAGGAATAGGGGAAAATAATAATTGTAGTGATAATATCCCATTCCATCCTAAAACCCCAATCAGCCTCTCCAAATATGGAAGCCTTCAGATCCCTCCATAGCAATACACCAAGGATATCTGCTTAACAAACATTATGCACATAAAACACCAATAATAATCCTGCACCCATCCTTGGTCATACTTGAGGATGTGCACAGTCAAGTTATATTTTCCTTCTCTGCAGTGAAGTTCTACCATAGAAGCCATCTGAATTGCCCCAGGTTCCTTGAAGGGGGAGCAGTTGGGCAAGATCTGTCAGCAAAGATCTGAGACCCAGCTAGGCCCCTTTGTCTTCTCTCTCTCAGACGCTCACAGGGTTTAAATGTGTGGCTGGTTTGTTAGCAGATTCCATAAAGTGCTTTAGAATGCCTAGATAAATGCTTATACATGTATAGAAAGTGATATGTGCAAAAATGTTTATGAGAATTTGGGTGAAACACTTTTGCAAGTCATCCTAGGGTATAATTGGAAAATGCAAGTTTAGCTTATAATGGTGACCTGTGGACCAGAACGGTTTGCTCCTCCCTCTAGCAGGACTCCTTTCTCTAAGACCCTTAACCCTCAGCTTCAGGCAACAGTGAAACCTGCATTTCTTCTATCCTTGAAGGGTCCCTCTCATCTCCACAGCTCATGAGACTAGGTGCCTGTCTTCTACAGTCTCTTCCTTATGGCCTTGTGGTTTTGCATTTTCCTTTGCAATTCTAGGCTGAAGGTGTTTACTGTGTCCCCTTACCATCCATTTATTTAATTATTTTTATTTTTGAGACAGAATCTCACTGCATTGCCCATACTGGAGTGCAGTGAGGCGATCTCAGCTTGATGCAGCCTCCCCGTCCCACGATTAAGGAATTCTCATGCCTCAACCTCCTGAATAGCTGGGATTACAGGCGTGTGCCACCATACCTGGCTAATTTTTTATTTTTAGTAGAGATGGGATGTCACCATGTTGGCCAGGCTGATCTCAAACTTCCAACCTCAGGTGATTTGCCTGCCTTGCCCTCTCAAAATACTGGGATTACAAGTGTGAGCCACCACTCCTGGGCCCCTTACCATCCTTGAGGTGAGGCCTCTATGATTTGTGGGCCCAGACATGGTTACATATTCAGCGGGGGGCAGCTCTTTTCTTATAACTGCTTTTTAGCCAATGGGGCTTCCAGTTTGAAAATGGCCCCATTTTCAATTCTAAATGTTTTTAAAAATTTACTTTTAATTTTGACAAATTTCATAATTATAGAAAAGTATAAAAAGGAAGCAGATAGCATCCCCATCACTGGACAATTATTAATGTTTTGTCATATTTGTTAATGTTTTCTTCTTTTACGTAGTACTCATTCTCTTCCCACCTTTTCTTAGGCAACTATTCATGGATTAAGTTTGTACACAGCTAACATTTTCATATGCATATGTAGATGATAAACTATATAGACATGGGCAGTCTTTTTTTTTTTCTTTTTCTTTTTCTTTTTTTTTTTGAGACAGAGTCTCACTGCGTTGCCCATACTGGAGTACAGTGGTGTGATCTCTGCCCATTGCAACCTCCACCTCCAAGGTTCAAAGGATTCTTGTGCTTCAGCCTCCAAAGTAACTGGGATTCAAAGTGTGTGCCACCACACCTGGCTAATTTTTGTATTTTTAGTAGAGGTGGCATTTCGTCACATTGGCCAGGCTGGTCTCAAACTCCTGGCCTTAGTGATCTATCTACCTGCCTCCCAAAGTGCTGGGATCATAGGTGTGAGCCACTGCACCCCACCCAACAGTCTGTTTTTTTGTTTTTTTCAATAATTTTTTTCCTACATGTAGTTTTCCTGTAGTTTTCATTTTTCAACTTTGAGGTCCATCCATGTTGATAGATATAGAGAAGTCAGGCTTGTTCCTTTGGCACTGCCAAGTGTATCTATTAGGGAAGTGCACCTCTGCCTTCATCGTTTCTTTTATGGATAGGTTTATAAGTTCCTCTTTCCCCCATTGTTTTTGCTGCTCCAGCCAAAGCTGTGTGAACATTCCTGTAGCTTCATTTTGTGTACATGTTTATGTAGTTTTTGTCTAGGCATACCCCTAGAAGCAAAGTTTTATTTGGTTTTAGGTATGTACTTTTTTTTTTTTTTTTTTGAGACAATTTCGCTCTGTAGCCAGGTTGGAGTGTAGTGGTGCGATCTCGTCTCACTGCAACCTCCGCCTCCTGGGTTCAAGCGATTCTTCTGCCTCAGCCTCCCAAGTAGCTGGGACTGCAGGTGCACGTCACCATGCCCAGCTAATTTTTGTTGTTTTTTTTTGTTTTGAGACGGAGTCTTGCTCTGTTACCAGGCTGGAGTGCAGTGGTGTGATCACGACTCACCACAACCTCTGCCTCCCAGTTCAAGTGATTCTCCTGCCTCAGCCTCCTGAGTAGCTGGGACTACAGGTGCACACTACCACGCCCAGCTAATTTTTGTATTTTTAGTAGAGACGGGGTTTCGCCATATTGGTCAGAATGGTCTCGATCTCTTGACCTCGTGATCTGCCTGCGTCAGCCTCCCAAAGTGCTGGGATTACAGGCGTGAGCCACTGTGTCTGGCTAGGTATGTACTTTCAGTGTTACCAGGGCTGCCACATGGCTCTCCAAGGGGGTAAAGCTACTTCTCAGTCTCCCCACTCTGGGAGAAAATACCCATTTTCCTGCATTTTTGTCAACACTTGACATTATCAGGTCTTTTAAATATTTCCTTACCTCAGGACCAGAAAGGTATATTGCATTACTTTAATTTGCACCTTTTTGATTGCTAGTAAGCTAAAGTACTTTTTGATATCTTTATTGGCCATCTGTACTTCCTTCTCTCTTTGGCTGTCTTCCCTCATCCCTAGATTTCTAGAGACACATGCATTCTGGATCCTAATTCTTTGCCATATATCATTTATCTCCTCCCGGTCTATAGCTAGTCTTAACTGGTGGTGTCTTATCAGTCAGATGTTTGAATGTTGGTATGTTTTTGTCAAATGTGTCTATCTTTGTTTATGGCTAGTGTTTTTTTGTGTGTGTGTGTCTTATTTTAAGAAGTCTTGTTTATTTAAAAAGTAATAGTTCCCTCTTGTCCTTTTCCTTTATGTTCTCTTTCTGGGGTCTTCTGTTCAGTTGGATCTCCTGAACAAATTGCTGTCTCTGATCTCTTTATATTCCATGTCCTTTTCTTGGTGGGGGCTGGAAGGCCTGATGATCATAATCTCACCACAACAGAACTCTCTAGGGCCTCCTGAACTGATTGCTGTGTCTTCTGGTCTTTTCTTACTCTGTGAAGGTTTTCCTGTTCTCTCAGAGAACCTCTCTTGTAGCATCCTGTCCCGTTTTATACTGAAATCACTCTGGTCTGAGAATCTGAGAATAGGAATTACAATTCTTTGAAAGTTGAATGTGGCTGTTGTCTGGATTCTCTGGCCTCTTGGCTACTTAGTTCCGTCTCTATCTGTGCATCAGGTGTTCTTCATGTCCAGTAGTCATCTGGTTTGTGTTTTTCAGGGCAGGGCTGTGAGGCTGGAAGTCCTGCTCTGCTGCAGCTGAGTAGATCTGGTTCCTGATTGGTGCCTTCCACCTCCCTCTGCCCTCCTGGTAAGGCATGCCCTGAGCTTCATGGGCCTGCATGGGTCAGGGTCAGCCCGTCAGTTCTACTTCCAGTTTCATAGATATGGAGCTGTGAGGCCACAGACTCCCTTCCCTTCCTCACCTTGTAGGACCGAAGAGGTCTCCACTCACCTGGGCAGCCTGATAACCTAGCCATAGTCTCAAGTCTGAGGAGGCTCCTGGGACTTTTTCCCGGGTATCAGAGCAGGGTTGCTAGCAGTGCTGCCCAAAAGGTGGGGCACTTGCAAAGCTGTTCAAATGTAGGCTTTCACCTGTTGTTTTCAGCCTGACTCACTCCTGCCTCTCCAGGAGTCCTCTTGCAGGAAGTACCTGCTTCACCGTGGTGCCTCCTAGTGTGGGGCTGGAATCGCCTGTACTCTAGTTGGTCAGCCTCACCTTCATCTTCTCTGCCTCTTGGAGGAATGAGTGGAATTCCACATGCTAATGCCCCCATTTTTTTTTTTACTGCCTGTTTTTTTAAACTTTCTTAAAAAAAAAAACTTTTTATGTTTTTATTTAAGATGGAATCTCGCTCTGTTGCCCAGGCTGGAGTGCAGTGGTGCAATCTCAGCTCACCACAACCTCCACCTCCCAGGTTCAAGCGATTCTCCTTCCTCAGCCTCCCAAGTAACTGGGACTACAGGTGCGTGCCACCACGCCCAGCTAATTTTTTGTGTGTTTTTAGTACAGACAGGTTTTCCCCGTGTTAGCCAGGTTGGTCTTGATCTTCTGACCTCGTGATCCACCTGCCTCAGCCTCCCAAAGCGCTGGGATTACAGGCGTGAACCACCATGCCCGGCCACAAACAACTTTTTATGTGGGAGATTTTTGAACACCAGAGTAGAACACAAACCCTGTATTAGTTTAGTTTTATGTATTAGTTTTATGTGGCTATTGCAATAGACTACCACAGACTTTATCGCTTAGAACAACATGAATTTATTCTATTCTGCAGCTCAGAAGTCTAAAATGGGTCTGTAGGGCTGTGTTCCTTATGGAGGCTAAAGGGACGCCTGCTTTATTGCTTTTTCCAGCTTCTAGAAGCTGCCTGCATTTCTTGGCTCATGCCCTGTCCTGTATCTGCAAAGTACATCACTCCGACCTCTGCTTGTATCATGTCTCCTGTGACTCTAACTCCTGCCTCCCTCTCTCATTAATAAGGACTTTGATGATTACATTGGGCCACCTGGATAATCCAGGATAATCCCTCTAAAAATTCTTAATTATATCTGAAAAGTCTCCTTTATCATTAAGATAATAGTCACAGGTTCTAGGAATTAGGACATGGGCATCTTTTGGGGGCAGTTATGCAGCTTGCTGCAAGCACTCATGTCGACAAGCTTCAGCAGCTGTCAGCTTTCTGCTTTCTTTTCATCTATTGCAACACAACTTTTTTTAAACTGGAGTATTCGAAAGCAAGTCTCAGAATTGTATCATTTCACCTGTAAGTGTTTCTGTGTATATATCTAAGAGATATGTAACCTTTAGGAAATAACCATAATACCTTTTTCATACTCAGCAAAATTACCAATAATTCCTCAATATTATTTGATATCTAGTTCATGTTGTTTTCTCTATGTGTCCCTAAAATGTCTTTTTACAGTTGTTGGTTTGTTCAAATCAGGATTTAAAAACAGCCCACACATTGCACGTGCTTCATATGCTAAAGAAACTAGATCACTGGTCTTGTAGGTTTGCCTGATTTTTGCCTTCATGATGTCATTGAATAAGTTCCTCCATCCCCTCATCTCCTGTAAACTAGTAGTTGGACTAGAGGCCTGAGTAGATTCGTTTGGTGTTTTTGGTAAGAATACTTCGTACTGCATTGCATTGGTGGGCACATGGTGTCTGGTTGTCCCGTTTTCAGGTATGATGGATTAGTGTGTGCAGTTACAGTCAGACTGACCCCTCCATTATAAAGCTCCCTGTCTGCCTTTCACCTGCGGCTGAGCAGTCACTGATGATGGTCACTGTCCACTGTTTTATTAGGGACTGTAGAACTGCTCTAATTATTTCAATCCTTTTGTGATAATTAGATGTAATTTCTCTATTTTTATTTTTTACTTTTTTTAGCGATGGAGTCTTGCTCTGTCACCCAGACTGGAGTGCAGTGATGCAGTCTCGGCTCACCATAACCTCCACCTCCCGGATTCTAGCAATTCTCCTGCCTCAGCCTCCCAAGTAGCTGGGACTACAGGCGTACACTGCTACACCTGGCTAATTTTTTCGTATTTTAGTAGAGATGGGGTTTCACCTTGTGGCCCAGGCTGGTCTCAAATGCCTTAGCTCAGTCAATCCACCTGCCTTGGCCTCCCAAAGTGCTAGGATTACAGCTGTGAGCCACCACACCTGGCGGCAATTCCTCTGTTTTTAAAGATGTAGTGATTCCATTGAGGTCTTGGGAGGGGTGGGAAGTGAATTTGTGGCTCATTCCACCAGCTGGACAGCCATTAGGGTGTGGGTTTGCACAGTGTTAAGTGTAGGTGAACATTGAAGCCATCTTAGAAGGCACTGCCCCAGAGAGGTTAGGATATGTGAGATGAGCACAGAGTCAGAAGCACCCTGGGCCATTAGCACGGCTGCCAAGCTAGTTCCCCAGATGCTGTTGCTCTGTGAAAGTGGATCAAGCGTAGGTTTTGTGCACTTCTCTGTCCATGTTACATTTAATTTTTGTTTTTTTTTTATTTTTTAACACAGAGTCTCCCTCTGTCACCCAGGCTGGAGGGCAGTAGTGAGATCTTGGCTCACTGCAACCTTCACCTCCCAGGTTCAAGAGATTCTTGTGCCTCAGCCACCCGAGTAGCTGGGATTACAGACATGTGCCACCATGCCCAGCTAATTTTTGTAGAGACAGGGTTTTATCATCTTGGCCGGGCTGAGCTTGAACTCCTGTTCTCGATCCACCCACCTTGGCCTCCCAAAGTGTTGGGATTACAGGCATGAGCCACCACTCCCAACTTCATGTTACATTTAAATAAAAAACCTTACATTACCATAAAATGAAGAAACAGTAGCCATCAAGCATACTGAGGTCTGGGCAGTCTGTAAGAGGAAAACCAAGAAGTTGTCATTGACCATGGGAGTTGGGGAGGGTTTCATAGAGGGAGGTTGTGGCCAGCACTTCTAAATGCTGCAGAGGCCAAGAAGGTAAAGACAAAAATCAAACTTTGGGCTTGGCAATCACAAGACATTGGGGATCTTAGTGAGAGCTTGGTAAAAATAAGAATCATGTAATTACTATATGTTTATTGCTCCAAAATGCTTCAATATAGATCAGCAAAAATGATTAAAGAAAACATTTCCAATACCAAGGAACAGGAAAACAGATTATAAAGGCAGAGAAAGAACTGCAGTGGGATAAGAGTGGGAGAGAAGGAAGGAGAGAAGATGAAGATGTACTGTACCTTGCAGGAGGAGGTTGACTGCCAGAAGAAGTGGGACAGGGTCACAAGAGGCATCTGTACAGGGGATATGAGGATGCAGGAGAGATGATTCTGTGCCTCTCAGGAGGTGGGATACAGAGATGAGGTTCAGCCATGGAAAAGAGGATGGACAGTCCTTGCCATAGGCTACAGTATGGCTGAGAATGGGGAGTCGTGAGCAGGAGTTGTCTTTTCAGGATATGGGATTTATTGGAGCAGAATCAGTTCTTTGTTATAAGCCCATCACATGAAGGTAGAGGGGAAGCAATTGAGACAGAGTAAAAATTGATACACTAAAGATTCAGCAGGGAGGGCTGGCCCAGATAAGAGACAGCAAACTCAGTTCATAAGCTGTGATTAGGAGGGCTACAGTACACCCTGTATTTCGGTAGAAGTGATATGATGGAGCTACGAAGAGAAGGGGCAGAGGTCCAGAGGACCCTTGGAGCGGAACACTGCACACATGTCTGTTCAGTGGGTGTCTCAGGGTTATTTATTTATTTATTTTTTTGAGACTGGGTTTCACTCTATTTCCTAGGCTGAAGTGCAGTGCTATGATCTTGGCTCTCTGCAGCCTCCGCCTCCTGGGTTCAAGCTGTCCTCCCACTTCACCTTCCAAGTAGCTGGGGACTACAGGTGCACACCACCACACCTGGCTAATTTTTGTATTTTTGGTAGAGGCAAGGTTTCACCATGTTGCCCAGGCTGGTCTTGAACTCCTGAGCTCCAGCAATCTGCCTGCTTTGGCCTCCCAAAGTGCTGGGATTATAGGTGTGAGCCACCATGCCCAGCCTTCAGGGTTGATTCTGCACTGATGTTAAAGGAAGATTAGAAGCCAGGTCAGCATGAGAGAGGACCATAGTGTATAGATGGGTTATGGGGTTTGTGGCAGACCTGCCATGCACTCTGTCTCCCACTCTGGGAATACTCAGATGCCTGAAGCTTGAGTTGATTCCCCCCGCCGACCTTTTTTTTTTTGAGATGGAGTCTTGCTCTGTTGCCCAGGCTGGAGTGCAATAGTGTGATCTAGGCTCACTGCAACCTCTGCATCCCGGGTTCAAGCGATTTTCCTGCTTCATCCTCCCAAGTATCTGAGATTACGGGTGCGTACCACCATACCTGGCTAATTTTTGTATTTTTAGTAGAGATGGGGTTTCACCATGTTGGCCAGGCTGGATCTCGAATGCCTGACCTCAGGTGATCTGCCTGCCTCGGCCTTCCAAAGTGCTACGATTACAGGCATGAGCCACTGCGCCTGGCCTCTTTATTTGGGGTCTTACTTTGGGGGTCTTTTAAAGGTGTCTTACTCTGTTACCCAGGCTGGAGTGCAGTGGCACAATCTCAGTTGCCTGAAGCCTCCACCTCCTGGGCTCAAGCTGTCCTCCCACTTCAGCCTCTCAAATAGCTGGGACTACAGGTGTGTACCACCACAGTTGGCCTGAGTTGATTTCTTTTCTTTTTTTCTTTTTTTTTTTCGAGACAGAATCTTGCTCTGTTACCTAGGCTGGAGTACAGTGGCGCGATCTCAGCTCACTACAATCTCTGCCTTCCTGGTTCAAGAGATTCTCCTGCTTCAGCCTCCCCAGTAGCTAGGATTACAGGCATGCACCACCATACCCAGCTAATGTTTGTATTTTTAGTAGAGACAGGGCTTCACCATGTTGGCCAGGATGTTTTCCATCTCCTGACCTTGTGATCTGCCCGCCTTGGCCTCCCAAAGTGCTAGGATTATAGGTGTTAGCCACCGTGCCTGGCCCGGTGAATTGATTTCTTAAAAGGACTCGAGGAACATGTATTAAAAAAAAGAGAAAAAAAAAGGACTCGAGGGTGGGTACAATAGCTCATGCCTATAATCCCAGCACTTGGGAGGTCAAGGTGGGCAGAACACTTGAGATCAGGAGTTCAAGACCAGCTTGGCCAACATGGCAAAACCCTGTCTCTACTAAAAATACAAAAATTAGCTAGGCATGATAGTGTGTGCTTGTAGTCCCACATACTCGGGAGGCTGAGGCAGAAGAATCACTTGAATCTGGGAGACGGAGATTGTAGAGAGCTGAAATTGTACCCACTGCACTCCAGCCTGGGTGACACAGTAAAACTCTGTCTCAAAAATAAAAATTAAAAAAAAATTATAAAAAGACTTCAGGGATGTATTCTTTTGAAAAATCAGGTTTAGATTATGTTTCCTTTTCCTTCCTAGTTTTCCAGTGAGTTTTCTTTCTTTCATTAAAAAAAAAAAGCTTAGATTGTGTTTAATGCAGGTGCTTTTGATAGCAGCTGTAACCGATTTTCCTTGGCCTGGGCTGCTCTGGGGCATCTTGCTCACCCTTAGCTTCAGTCTTTGGGACAGAGATGAACTGGGAATGGAAACCTCCCCACCATGGCCAGAAAGACAACCTTTGAATGTACAGATCATCTTTTCAGGTCCTAGATCTGCGTGTTGGAGCAAAGACTCTGTCCTCAAGGTCTCTGGCCTGCAGCTAATGCTCATAGCCTGCTTCTGCACTGGTCCAGGCCTTATTATGTGACTGCCTTTCCAGAAGAGGGGGCTTGCCAAGGTGGGGAACATAACTAACGTGCCGGAATTTAGCAAGAGTCTTAGAAGAGACGTGCTTAGCTTTGCTGTGGTTATTGTGGGCCCAGGTATCTAATTCCCTAAGAGTATATCCTAAATGTGGGGTCTTCAGTCGTTCTCAGTGAGACCTGACTCACGTTAGTCAGACTGTTGAATAACCAGGACAGTTTCTCTACATCTGTCTTCCCTCCCCAGGGCTGTCAGCCTCACTCCATCCCTAGAAATATTGGAAGGGGTGGTCACCGGCTGAGAAGGAACATTTGTGTTCTTTAGGAACCAGTGACCTTCAAGGACGTGGCTGTGGACTTCACCCAAGAAGAGTGGGGGCAGCTGGACCTTGTTCAGAGGACTCTGTACCGTGATGTGATGCTGGAGACCTATGGGCACCTGCTCTCTGTGGGTAAGGCAGGTGCTGCCCAAGTAAATGAAGCTGTTCCCATTGTAATGCCTTCAGCAGCTCCGTGTTTAAAAGCTCATTGCAGGGCAAGGGTGGTGTCTCAGAAGAGCTGAGATGATATTGGGCCCTGAGGTTTAGGGACAAAACTCCTAATGCTTACAAAACCTAGAATGGGAAGGACCTTGCATATTCTGCCCAGGTTGAGAAGTCCCGGGGAGGCATAGGCAAGGGAAGCTTTCTTTGGCTGTCTTGAAGCCTTGTGACAGGAGTTCCATACTTTTCCTCCATGCGTAGGAAATCAGATTGCCAAGCCTGAGGTCATTTCCCTGTTGGAGCAAGGAGAAGAGCCATGGTCAGTGGAGCACGCATGTCCTCAACGCGCTTGTCCAGGTGAGGGCAGACCCCAGGCTAAGCAAGGAACTTCCCTCCAAGCCTTCTTTGTTGAGAAATGGGATAAGGCCATAAAGAGTTACCTTCCTCAGATACATTTAAAATTCCCTCTAAGGAGCTTTCTTCTCTTACTGCTGTTGATTTCGAGCAAAGAAGCATCACCATACTAATAAGGTAGCCATTTTTGTGTGCTGCAGTTTCACTCCCTCGCTGCCTGCTCTCTTGATGACTCCTGTTTTCTGTAACCTCTAAGGTTACCCCTCATCCAGTTAGCTACTTAAAATGGTTACCTTATTTCTTATATTGCCAAACTTATAACTTATAGCTACAGATGCTTCTTTGGAAAAAAATCATTTTTTGGAGCTTTTTGGTTTTTTTGTTTGTTTATTTTGAGACAGAGTCTTGCTTTGTCACTCAGGCTGTAGTGCATTGGTGCGATATCAGCTCACTGCTACCTCTAGACTTCGGTTCAACCGATTCTCCTGCTTCAACCTCCCAAGTGACTGGGATTACAGGCACCCGCCACCATGCCCAGCTCATTTTTATATTTTTAGTAGAGACAGGGTTTCACCATGTTGGCTGGACTGGTCCCAAACTCCTGACCTCAAGTGATCCACCCACCATGGCCTCGCAAAGTGCTGGGATTACAGGCATGAGCCACTGTGCCTGGCTTGGGCTTTTGTTCTTTCTTACTTAGATCTTCTTGGATAGATTTTTAAATTATAGGTAATGGTCAAATATCTGAAAGCTAAATGTGTAAGCTAAAAAAAAAATCTCATTTATGAAACAAATTAGCTGGGCTTTATGGTACATGCCTGTGGTCCCAGCTACTCAGGAGGCTGAGGTGGGAGGATTGCTTAAGCCTGGGATTTTGAGGCTGTAGTGAGTTGTGACCTCACCACTGCACTCCAGCCTGAGTGACAGAGCAAGACCTTGTCTCAGAAAACAGCAGCAACAAAAATAACTCATCTATACTCCCTGCCTTTACATTTCTGTTTGTCCCCCAAAACACAGATACACAGGGGCACACACACAGGTAACCACTTTTCTTTTACTATAAAATTTTGAGTTATTTTCTTGGTAGTTGCCCTGGGGATTACAATTAACTTTTTTTTTTTTTTTGAGACATGATCTTGCTCTGTTGCCCAGGCTGCAGTGCAGTAGCATGATCTTGACTTACTGTAACTTCTGCCTCGCAATCTTAGGCAATCCTCCCACCTCAGCTTCCTGAGTAGCTGGGACCACAGACATGCACCGTCATGCTCAGTTAATTTAAAAAAATTTTTTTTTTTAGAGATAAGGTCTCATCATATTGCCCAGGCTAGTCTCAAACCCCTGCACACAAGCAATCCTCCTGCCTCTGCTTTTCAAATTGCTGAGATTATAGGCATGAGCCACCATGCCTGGTCCTACAATTAACATCTTAATTTATGACAGTGTAGTTTGGATTAATACTAGTTTAATATTAATAGTGTACCAAACATTGTTTTTATATAGCTCTGTCCTCCTCCTTTTATGCTGTTATTGTCACAAATTACATCTTTATACATTGTGTGTTCAGGAAGATAGATTTATAATTATTGCTTAATGCAGTTGTCTTTTAACAGACTGAAGAAAAGGAACTAGAAACAAGAATTGCATTTATATTGTCTTTTTATACATATGTAGCTATCTTCATTGGTGTTTTTTACTTTGAGTTACTGTTGAATGTTCTTTCATTTCAGCCTGAGGGACTTTAGCATTTCCATTTTGTTTTTTGAGACGGAAAAGACACTCTGTTGCCCAGGCTGGAGTGCAGTGGCATGATTATGGCTCACTGTAGTCTCAACCTTCTGGATCAAGTGATCTTCCCACCTCAGCCTCCTGAGTAGATGGGACTATATGTGCATGCCACCATGCCTCACTTATGTTGTCTAGGCTGGTCTTGAACTTCCTTTGCTCAAATGATGCCCCCGCCTCAGCCTCCCAAAGTGCTGGGATTACAGGCGTGAGTCACTATGCCCAGCCCGCATTTCCTATAGGGCAGATTTGCTAGCAGCAAACTGTTGCGTCTTGTTTATCTGGAAAGCTCTTGATTTCTCCTTCATTTTTGAAGGATAATTTTATAAGGTATAGAATTTTTTATTGTCATGTTTTTTGTTTTTTTGTTTTTTCCTTTCTCTCTGGCCTGAATAGTTTCTGAGAAACAAGCTGTTAATCTTATTGAGGATCCCTTGTATGTGATGAGTTTCTTCTCTCTTTCTGCTTTCAGGATTCTCTCTTTGGCTTTTAGTATATGAGTTTAATTATTATGTGTATGTGTGTTGCCTTCTAGGTTGGAACTTCTCAAAGTCCCTATAGACATCTCATTCCTCAGCTCTTCCATTTCATCTTTTTGACTAGTGTGTTTTGGGCCCTACCTGTTTGCCATCACCTCAGGCATTGGTGACTTTAAAACACTGCCTGTAAATGTTAGAAAAGTACTTTCTCCCTAGAGGCTTTTTTTTTTTTTTTTTTTTTTAAATTAATTAAAAAGATGGTAACTGAGTGGGTTGTTAAATAAAAAAATAAAAAAAAAAAAAGCCTAGAGGGATAAAGTAAATTTATAACAATTAAAGGCATTTTTTTAAAGACACCAAAGACATATTTGATGGCAAAAAGGGAGGG